>JACEGR010004602.1:0-85142 GCA_014170235.1 Listronotus bonariensis
AAACTATTTTTATCAATTGTTGGTAATATCTATCGCGAATGGGTTGCCCTAAAGCTATGATCAAGCTGTAAATGTTTATAAAAATAAAGAAATACCATATTTTTTTACTTACTGGTGAAACGTAACATGGCATCCTTTGTTGTTAGAAGTATTAAAACAACTTTGGGTTATTTTTCTAGAAAATGGGAGCAACTTCCGATTTCGACGAAATTTGGTATACGGGGTTTTTGGGCGCTGATCACGAATCTGAAAGAATTTTTAGTCGGAAACGTTTCGTTTTCGAGATATCCATCATCAAAGTTGATATTTGTACTAATCTTATTTTCACAATATTTTCCCTTCTTTTTGCACAAAATTCATATTATAATACTAAAATGGCACACAATATTTCATTTAACATCAAAAAACCCTTTAAAAACATTTTTTATTATTAATTATATTAATTTAAAAGCTTTACTTTAAACAAACTCGTGTATGCAACCATAAATACATCTACATATTGTATTTATGGTTGCAGCATTATAGGTAAATTATTTTCAATTTAATGAAAAAACATGTAAAATAAATAAAAAACAGGTTTTTAAAAGGTGTTTATAAAATATTGTGTGGCAATTTAGTGTTTTATAAAAATTTTGTGCAAAAAGAAGGCGGAATATAGTGAAAATAAGGTTAGTGTAAATTACTAGTTTGATGATGGATATCTCGAACCGAACGTTTCACTAAAATTCTCGGATTGATCAGCGCCGCAAAACCCCGTCAAATCAAATTATCAGACAACAATTCTTTTAATTCGTGAGCAGCGTACGCAAATCTTAATAAAATCGGCGATGCGTCCGGTTTGTAAATAATTACCAATATCTAATACCATATTTTTTACTTACTGAGTTGAAACGTAACATCGCATCCTTTGTTGTTGGAAGTATTAAAAACAACTTTGCACTAAACAGCGCGTCGGCATTGTTCAATAATTAAATGTTTTTCTGTAAATCACTTTTAATAAATCACAAAATCGGCAAAAATGGAATTAAAATTCCAAAAACACAAAATATGCCACAATCTGAATGACAGAATTGAGAATAACGAGTGACAAGTGACAATGTTGCCAATAGTAGTAAAAGCTAGATTAAAAAATAAAATTACTAGAAGCTGGTATCTGCACGATCCGCCGTTTTATTTTACAGGCTTTAAATACGGGTAATTTATCTAGTTCTTTTTTGAGCCGCGATGCTTTTAGTGAAGGTCGGACTTATCTGCGCTGATGCCACATTTTAGTTCAATAGTCAAATTTTAATCTGTACTGATCCAACGAACCGCTGCTATCCAAGGCTAATAATTTTTTAACAAGCCTTTTTTTAACTTACAATGATATATGTATGTAAGAATGAATGTGTGTATGTTGGGGTGCAACTCATTTTTGAAGCATTTATCCTCAATCAATTGTGAAGAAAAAGTGTAAAACATATTAAAGAAAATTATATACCTTCAGGTCGTGCCAGCTACATACTATATTCTATCAATGGAGTTTTAGTGTGTTAAACGCTTACAGGTAGAGATTAGGCAGAAAACGCACGTATCAAATTCACTTATTGACAAATATTGGCCATTGTAATTTTGAACTGGTACGAGTATATAATTTTAATAAATAGTTATTTTATATAAAATATAAAAGACAAATATTTACTTAAAATTTTAATTACTGTTTGCCAAAAAAAACCTTTTTAATAAAAGAAAATCCTAATAGATTTTTTATTAGTAGAAAATAATGTTTAATGCAGGGTGTTTCAAAACAAATACGAAAAAATGTATGCACATTATATCCTTCGGTGCTACGCGCCTCAGGATCAAAAAATGCTAATAGCATTTTCGCCCGAGGTATGTATATGTATATAGATTTTTTTCACTGCAAACATTGATATATTAACAATTTTAATTTTGGTATTAGTAATTTCCTAAGAATTTGTAAAATTTATCGGAATATTAAGTAGACTTAGCGTGTTTCTAATCAGATTGGCTTTACTTTTGTAATAATTTGGCATGTGTCAATTTTGATATGAATATTGTTCTCAGTACTTACCTAGGGGTTTTTTTATTATTATTATTTACCTAGGGTAAGAAAAATTAAATCTCTTTAGAGGAATGGAGTAAATAATAGCAATATTTTAGGTTGGTAGTGAAAAAAATCTTTTGTTTATTTAGTAATAAACATTGAGTAGTTAACCACATGTTATTATGCGACTTTTTTATATTTTAAACTTTTGAGTAAGTTTTACTAATTTTTTTGAAGTCGGTTAATTTTTTTTTAATAATTATTTTTCCCTTTTTAGTTTATTATTATTACTATTAGATCGGTAATTATTAACTAAAAAACACTACTAGTACTCTTTTAGGGGTTAGATGCAGACCCGTGTCAATTGATTTATAAGATTTTGACAGAAATGAAGGTTTAATTAAGGAATTAACTAACCATGACTCCCCATTTATACTCTGTCTTGGGTTTTTTTATATTGTCTGTCAAAAGCTCTTAAATCAATATACGCGGGCTGCAACAAATCGACACACACGGGGATGCAGCTAAACGCTTGTAGAATACATTATATCTGTCAAAAGCTAATAAATTAATACACGCGGGGCTGCAACAAATCGATACACACGACGCTGCAGCTATCCGCTATTAAAATACATTAATTGGTCAAAAGCTTATAAATCGATACTCACAGGGCTGCAATAAATCAATACACACGGGGCTGCAGCTAACCGCTAGTAGAATACACTAATTTGTCAAAAGCTTATAAATTGATACTCACGGGGCTACAATAAATCGATACACACGGGGCTGCAGCTAACCGCTTGTAAAACCCATTATATCTGTCAAAAGCATATAATCGATACACGCGGGGCTGCAACAAATCGATACACACGGAGCTGCAGCTACCCGCTTGTCTTTTAGTTCGATGAAAAGGGTTAATTTTACCCCAAGGTTGTCTATTCTGAATGCGCCCTGATCTCATCCTTTTTTAACGAACTTTATTCTTTATTATTTTAGCATTAATCAATCTAGAGGCGGCTTATCCGCACAAACAACGTATACGGCAGAAAGAAACAAATAGGTCTAGTACCTTTCTTCATCGCTATCCTGACTTTCTTTTTTATGGGACCGCCGCAAAAGTGCACTCTTTCACATAAAAAATACATTTTTATTTGTTATCCTAAAATTGAAAAGATAATTTTATTAAAATTTCAGCTACCTACCAAGTTTTAAAACGTTCTGTATTTGGATAAGAGAAAATGTTTTACTATGAAATCCCAAGCTATGTGTCCAGGTAGACATGCGTTATTAATTTTTATTTAAATATAAACAATAATACAGATAAATAGTTGTGGTATTTTTCTTTAGGCACTGGCAAAATGACCGCCGGCGGTTTTGCTCAATTATAAGAAGCGAACCGCCGTTCAGCGGTTTTTTATTTACGTTTATAAAAACCACCAAAAATGTAAATAAATTTGTTATTACTGGCGGTTTTTACTAATTTTATCGGTAGATCGGAAGATTCCTTATTTAAACCTAAGACTAACACACTATTTATTATTTCGCGGTAAACCGGTCAAATTCCTAAAAACAATCCACCAAATTTGTGGTTGTGTCATTTTAAATACTTCTAAATAGAAAACAGCCGGCTATACCTAAAAGCTTGTTAAACATCGACCATCGATTCCCTAACATCGATGGTTTGATATCACCGATGAAAATCGCGCATCCCTAATCTGTAATTCTGAAATCAATATTTACGATCCAAAATTTTATTTCTGATAACGCTCTAAGTCTGTGACTTGTTAAAGTTAAAATTAGGTATTTAACAAAACTAATTTGTCTTTACTCCGCCACTGTACATTCATATCGTTTTATAAAATCGTGCTTTGAGTAGGTCTCTGGAACGTAATTGTAAGAACTCTATTTTATTTTGTAAATACTTCACATTTTTATGAGGGCAGCACCGCCTAGAGTCGCCTAAATTAAGCAGTGTTGCCAAAACCATCAAATTTTTAGAATTTAACACATTTTACTAAATAATTAAAAAGACAAAATACTTGGGCAAAAGCACCTTTTAGAATAATTAAAAGTGTGTAATTTTAAAATGAAAATAATTTTGGACGTTGCAAAATCCAATCCCGTGCCTATATTATTTAAAAAAATAAGTTTAGAATATTTCGTTGTCCTTTCAGACTTTGAGGTTTAAAATATGGCAGCAAGGGATTTACGGCGAAATATCAGTATGTTATACAAATTTGCTTGGTGAACAATCTTTTTAAATAAATATATCATTGATGTTACTAAGTAAGGAGACGGCTTTAGGCATTAATTACTGTTAATACAATACAATTACAATAATGGTGTTTGTCAACTAATTGTAGGATTTGTTTTTTGTTTGCTCTATGCAACTTAGAATACAGTACTTTTTTATTTTAGGTTAATTAAGGTGTATAACTATTATTTAAAATTGTAAGCTCTGTGGTACATGTAAATAAATAAATATGCTTATTTAATTAGAAACCAAACAACGTTTTTTTTTCTATAGGTTCTAAAGACCCATTATATATGAAATGCCACCTATATTCGGATTTAATAATACCTGATACTGTGGACGAATATCCAGTAATTAATTGATAAAGTGCATTATAATTTTTTTGGCAAATATTTTGTCTTCTATATTTGTAAAGAGTTAAAATTAAGTGGGTATCGATACAGAAGGCTAAACTCGTCATTTGAATAAGTTTTGAAGTTAAAATACCTTAAGTGTGATGAGCAAATATTGTAGAAAATAAAATTTTATGTTAAAACTTAAAGTTAAAGAATTAAAGTAAAAAAAAATTTTTTTGTTTATTTTTAAATTATGCATTAACAGTTTTTAAAATAAAGTGCTCGCCAAAAAAATCGGGACAAGCAATTTTCAGCACCATATTTAACTTGTAGTAACTTTTGAAATAAAATATATTTTTAGCTGCGGATTTCGGTTTGCTAAAGCCCATTTCGTCTAGATAACATGGCGCAAAATGATTTTTGAAAAATAATCAAATGTTCATGGTATACAGGGTGGTCAATGAACAGATGCAAAATTACAAAAGTTTAGAGGTGTGTGATTCCGGTAATATTTTTTTTCGAATTTAATTATAGGTCATTAGTAAAGTAATATCAAAATCTCCAGACGTTTTTGCCAGTTTTTTGATTACAGCCCTTTAGCCCCAGAGACACTACTAAACAAAAAATGTGTCAAAACTTTGCTACCAATATCTTTAAAACGCTGTAACTTTAAAATGGCTTTACCGATTTCGACCAGGTTTTCACATTCTGAAAACTTATTTTCTAGTTCTTTTGTATTACCTAACCACTTTATTGGTAAATGGCCATTTCTATAAAATACAGGGGTCAAACAAAAAGTAAAGATAAAATTGCACAAAATATGGCTATTGTTCGTTTTAAGCTATGACAATTGGGCTGTACGTTGTTGTTTGGTTTGAAATTTGGTCAATATGCAGCTTCGGTCAATACCTCTGGACGGTTTTTTACTTTTTCGATTAGTGCCTTTTGGCCACAGATACGCTACCAGGCAGATCCATTGTCCTTAAATGTGTCTTTTGTGGATTTTTGGATGTGATCTGGAAATTTTAAATTAATTATTACCTAATGATTTTTTTTCGTACAGGGTAATCAAACAAAACTGACTGTTTCATTATACAGGGTGTTTTAGATTTTAATTGGAAAAATTTAATAGACGATAGAACATGAAAAAATAAAAAAAAGTCTAAATAAACATGTATGTTTTGAAGCTTCGTTCTTGAGATACAGGGTGTTAAAGTTTTGAAAAAAAAATTTTATTCATAGCTCAAAAATCCCTTGGCTGATTTTCCTTAAACTTGACAGGTTCATTCAAACACAAATCCCTGTACCTATTCGCATTCATAGTCTCACCTATCAAAATAACCATTTCCGTTCTTCCATTACTCATGATACCACCCATACAGTAACACCACCCCCACCAAACGCAACCCTTGCTTCCATATTCTCCTCACGGTACCTTTCATTCCTCTCTCTCCAAACTAAGATTCGTCCATCAGATGCATGCAAATTAAATTTACTTTCATCCATTTGTATGTGTAAAGCAACAATTATTATTTAAAAAAATGAAAACATTAAATGTATGGTTTAGGAGGCCACTAAAGAACAGGAATTTTTTTATTATTTTGTGTTCTCGGAAACGAAGCAAAATACGAAAAAACATTTAAAAAGAAAAAGTTGTATTTTTCTTGATTTTTTCTATAGGACCAAGCAATAAAGTATTAGTTTTTATTTTTTTCTCGAAAACAAAGCAAGATACGAAAAATAAACAAGAAACAAAAAAGTTGTATTTTTAAATGCTTAATCTCAAAGAAAATACAAAATTATAAAAAAGCAGTGGCGTACCATTATTTTTCCATCTTTACTAACTAGATTGCCCTCTGGGACGCCACTGCAATAATTACGGTAAATCTCATTACATCAAATGATACCTCTTATCATGAGAAACAAACCTGTCAAGTTTAAGGAAAATCGGCCTAGGGATTTTTGAGCTATGAATAAAAAACTATTTTTTTTCCAAAATTTTAACACCCTGTATCTCGAGAACGAAGCTTTAAAACATACATATTTATATAGACTTTTTTTATTTTTTCATGTTCTATCGTCTATTAAATTTTCCCGATTAAAATCTGAAACACCCTGTATAATGAAAGAGTCAGTTTTGTTTGATTACTCTGTACGAAAAAAAAATCATTAAGTAGTAATTAATTTAAAATTTCCAGATCACATCAAAAAATCCACAAAAGACACATTTTAGGACAATGGATCTGCCTGGTAGCGTATCTGTGGCCAAAAGGCACTAATCGAAAAAGTAAAAAAACCGTCCAGAGGTATTGACCGAAGCTGCATATTGACCAAATTTCAAACCAAACAACAACGTACAGCCCAACTGTCATAGCTTAAAACGAACAATAGCCATATTTTGTGCAATTTTATCTTTACTTTTTGTTTGACCCCTGTATTTTATAGAAATGGCCATTTACCAATAAAGTGGTTAGGTAATAAAAAAGAAACAGAAAATAAGCTTTCAGAATGTGAAAACCTGGTCGAAATCGGTAAAGCCGTTTTTAAGTTACAGCGTTTTAAGGATATTGGTAGCAAAGTTTTGACACATTTTTTGTTTAGTAGTGTCTCTGGGGCTAAAGGGCTGTAATCAAAAAACTGGCAAAAACGTCTGGAGATATTGATGTTACTTTACTAATGACCTATAATTAAATGCGAAAAAAAATTATTACCTGAATCACACACCTCTAAACTTTTTGTAATTTTGCATCTGTTCATTGACCACCCTGTATACCATGAACATTTGATTATTTTTCAAAAATCATTTTGCGCCATGTTATCTAGACGAAATGGGCTTTAGCAAACCGAAATCTCGCAGCTTAAAATATTTTTTATTTCCAAAGTTACTACAAGTTAAATATGGTGCTAAAAATTGCTTGTCCCGATTTTTTGGCGAGCACTTTACTTGGCTTAAGGCATCGAATTTTTATAAAATATTTAAAATTATTAAATTTTCTTTTGAATTTTTCTCCCTTTCGCCCATTATTTAAGTTGTAATGCGTAATGTAAAAAATTACCAATTAATTTTTTTAACTCTTATGATTTAATTTCAAATTTTAACATAAAATTTAATTCTCTACAACATTTACTTATACAATTTTGTTCTATTTTAAAAAGTAAAAGTAGTTATTTCCTGGACATTTTTTATATTTTTAGTTATTACTCGCCCTGTATATTACCAATTGGAGTAACATTTTGTATTTGTTAGTTTCGGACCATGCAACCAGTTTTCCAAAAATTTCGTTTAAAAATTCAAACATTTTTGGTTCACTTGTTCTCTTGTAACACCTATCCTGAGACATACTGTATATACTTTTTACAACTTAAGGGAGTTAATTAATTTATATTAAAAATATAAGGCTTGATTTTAAACAAAAAATCAAGTTGAAGCAGTTAAACAAAAGAAAAAAAGAAAATAGGTATGTTTTGTTATTTTCTGTCATGGCCTTCTATAAAAAAATTAAAATTTAGAGTAATATTTAAAATATACAATATATACTTGAATATATTTTTAGAAAGCTTAATTAATATAATTAAAAATATACAGGATGTTCTATAAGAAAAAAGACAAGTTGAATAATTTTATCCAAAATTACCCAACACAGAAAACAACTAATTACAAATATTCTACGGAAAAAAACTACGCAATATTTAATCTATCTATCTATCTAATGTTTTTTTTATAACTTTAATAGCAAACGAGGTAGCGATAGTTTGAAAAATTGTCAAAATCTGAAAATCACCCTGTAGCTCTGAGATGGATCCCAATAACTATAAACTGTTTTCACTACAGTTGTATCAGTCCTCCGCCTAAGACGTGCAGGTGTACCCACGGTCTACCGTGGGTATACCCACGGTCTGCCCACGGTAGACCTGCACAGTTTTTTATTCAGGTAGACCTGAGCGTGTGTGGGCAAAACTGTGCAGTTTTTTTAACCTGTTCAGGCGACCGGCGTAAAATCAAAAATATCCTATTTGTACCGGCCACAGACACGCAGGTCGACCGTAGAAGTCGTAAAGTTTTTTTAACCTGTTTATTTTAAAAGGCGACCGAAGCCGGCATCCTTTGTAAACTCGAGGGTGAACTGGTTTATTTGTAATTGAAAAAATACATAGTAATTGATTATGGCAACAGAATTTTTTAAACAATGCAAAACATTTTTTGGGTTGTTTTTTTTAAATTTTTAAAAGAATAAACTATAGGTAAACTCCATTTAATAACTTAATGATTATAAATATAATTTAAATGTCATAAAAAATACTAAAATTAAATAAATAATATACAAGGTGTCCCATTAAATAAAAGCTTGTGTGTATGACTGTATGGTTACCATAATTTCTTTAGTCAAATTAAAATGAGACAAATAACTTTGTTTTCTCATTAATGCATTTATTGATATTTCGACTGCTTGCTACATTTTCAAACCGAAAATTTAGCAAAGCTTCAGGACTGAAGTCAAAATGTCAATAAATACAGTGCTAGAAAATATATGTAGCTATTTGTTTCTTTTTAATTTGAAATGTACTATCATAAAGTAACGGACAACTTAATTCAGTAACTCTTTAATCAATATCGAAACACCTTTATTTCTGATATGTTAAGCGGGAGGGGGACCACTATTTTAAACCTAAATGTTTTCCTAAAAAAATAGTTTATAAAAACAAAACGTAATATGCACAATGTGTCACCTTAATTCTTTAGACTGTCTTCTTACCACGCATTGCCAAAATGGACGGAGGTAAACGGGGCGCGAAAATATCTGTAATGTCGGTATCAGTAATTGAAAGTGTGAGTGGAAAAGATTTAATAGCCTACAATTTTACATTTTTAAAAGACAGTAAACAAAAGAATGTAAATATTTTTTGATGCAATAAATGTTTCGTAATTAATAAAATTTTTAAAAATAGACCAACATTTTATTTCGATACCTTTACTTTAAAGAAAACATTTGCGCCCCTTTTACCTATACGATTTTATTGACCCCAAGGTCCCTGCGCCCCATTTACCTGTTCAATAAACCGACGGCAAAAATTACCCATAGAAGTGGAGCTACGTGACATGTAAACGTTTTATATATTTATTATTATATTAGTACCTGGACTTTTACAATGGGCCGTTATCAAAACCAGTGTAGCCCCTTTATTATACCGCGCCGCTTTGTCCTACTAGCAGCGCAAAAAGGCGCCGACAGGAGGGTGAATCACATTTGGGACTCTACGTGGACTTGATAACTTTTATGATTTTTATTAGTTGATTTCAACGAAATTTCATGTTATTGCCATAAACGACAACCTTTAGTTGTTGTTTCCTGTGTCATTTTTCACAGCACACAGTCAACGCAAGTTAAAAGAATGTCTGGTCTAAACCAAAAAAAATCATTGAAGAATTTATTGAAATGTATAAATCTTATCCATGTCTATGGCAAATCAAAAACAAGGATTACCCTGACCGAAATAAACGGGAAGCTGCTTATCAAGAACTTGTTAAAAAATTAAAGGTTGTTTCTGTGTGGGGTGGTTGTCATTTTTCACAGCACACAGTCAACGCAAGTTAAAAGAATGTCTGGTCTAAACCAAAAAAAATCATTGAAGAATTTATTGAAATGTATAAATCTTATCCATGTCTATGGCAAATCAAAAACAAGGATTACCATGACCGAAATAAACGGGAAGCTGCTTATCAAGAACTTGTTAAAAAATTAAAGGTTGTTTTGTAAGATAATAAAATTGAAAGTTGAGATTATACTCCCAACTCGGACCTATACTTAAAAGGTAACAGTTGTTTTTTTATTTATTTTTTTACCATAACTTTTTAGCCAACTAAGCTATCACTGTACTAAACATCGAAAATAGTATACCCTGTATAATACATTTTATCAAAGAGGAAAGTATTTAAAGGCCTCAATAAGAAATAGTTTATTCTTAAAAAAAAAACATAAAAAACAATAAAATAAAACGAAACTATTTACATATATTGTGGCACAGCAATACCGTATTTGTCATTTAACCTAAACATTTATTTAAATTATATAATTTTTAATTATTATATCCTTTACCTGTTAAACTTTATTATTCATTAAAAAGAAATCTGTTTACGGCCGACCGAAGGAAAAAACTGTGCAGATAACCCTGATTGCCCCACACACGCTCAGGTCTCAGGTCTACCCGAGTAGTGTTTCGGCCGACCGGAGAAAAAAACTGTGCAGTTAAAACTGTACAGTTATACCTGATTGCCCCACACACGCTCAGGTCTCAGGTCTACCTGAATAAAAAACTGTACAGGTCTACCGTGGGCAGACCGTGGGTATACCCACGGTAGACCGTGGGTACACCTGCACGTCTGTGGGGGCCCTAAGTTCTCTATATATTGGAAACTTTTTTATTAATAATTTTACGAAAAAATATATTATTTATAAAAAGTTCTGCAACTGTTCTAAAACCTAAAACGCAATCTTTAAATATTTTTTTTAGTAGTATCTCAAAAAAATGTGAATTTTGTTCAAGAGAAAGGTACCTTTATTTTTGAAAATATTGAAAATTACTATTAAGAAAAACTGTTTAGAATTAAAAATAACTCTAAATATGCAAGCTCGTTCATTTACAAGAAATAAAATTTTCTTTGATTTTTCTATGGATAGCGAGCGTTTCTGTGACTTTTCACTGTTTTGACGGTTCTTAACCTTTCTTTAGATATTACATGTTGAAATAAGTATTTACAAATGTACAAATTAAAATTTTAATCGTTTTATCATAAAAAAAAATATAAAACTTTTTTCTTAAAAATGAATGAGCTTGCATATTTAGGAGTTATTTTTAATTTTAAACAGTTTTCCATAATAATAATTTTTGATGTTTTCAAAAATTAGGGTACTATTTCCTTCAACCAAATTCATGTTGTTTAAGATACCTCGTATACTACTAAAAAAATGAATATCTATTGATTGCTTTTTAGGTTTTAGACCATGCAGAACTTTTTATAAGGATTAACTTTTTTCGTAAAACTAGTAATAAAAAATTTAATACAATTTAAGGGTTTGCTTTTGTGGAAAACTCTCGAACACGTTGATCTTTATTTTTAACTGTTATTTTATGGTAAATTTATATACATGGTGTCTCTAAAAGGTCTGTACAGAATTCTACCACAAATTCCTTGTACCAAAATACAACGATCTAACGCAATTTACCAAAAGTTGATCGTTTACGAGATACAGGGTGTAAAAGTGTTCGTTTTATTTTGGTAATTTTTAAATATTCTTTTAGGTTATCGAAATTTTTCTACAAAATTCTGTATTATGGAATTTTCCAGCGTAAGGAATCAAAGTCTTTTCATGTTTTTGTTTTAAAATGTAGAGAGAGCCACCTACAGTTATTTGCTTAGATTTAAAATGCCATAACTTTTTTGCCACCACATATTATAGCTCTAGTAACTTCTTTGGTATTTTGTATTCAAAAAAGGTATACTTGGTAAATATTACTACGAGACTAACCAGAAGTAACCAGAACCGTTATTAAGCTATTTTAGATTTAACATTTATCCTACACACTCATCCTTTATCTAGGCCACCCGGATGTCATTAAAAGGTCTGTACATAATGCTACCACAAATTCCAAAGTGGAACGATCGAGTGCAATTAATTGCATTAATTAAGTTCAAAAGTTGATTGAGTGATGCAAAATGTTAAAGAGACAAAATTTCTTAAGCGGCCACTAAAAATCTACTATTCGTTTTTAATACATTTATTAACATATTTTGATAGTCAACGGCCGTATTCACCAAGCTCAACTAATAATTATCAGACTGATACCCTGCTTTTTGGCATTGGCAGGTTATCAGTCTGATAAATATTAGTTGAAGCTTGGTGAATACGGCCGTTAATAGGTTTAAAGTAATACCCTTAATTTGAAACTTTTAATTTTTCAAAAATTTATGAGGGTTAAAAAATGTTGAGTATTTTTTTTTATTTCAATAAAAAGTGAATAGTTACTGAATTTGATTGAAAATTGGTTTGTGCTAAGGAATAGCACAGGAATAGAAAAAAATATATATATACTTAAAAAATTAAATTGTTTATTAAAAATTGCTTTTATAATAAATAAAAGGTGACTTAACTAACTTCTCAGTGTAACAGAATTTTTTTATTTATAAAAATATTCGTTAAACTATAAACTAAATCACTGCAAAAAAAAGTTTTGTTCCCTCTTATCAGAAAGAAGATATGAACGATTGAATGTGAGGCAGACAGCGCTACGCCGCGCGCTGCCCTATTCGTTGACCTTCTGAACGTACCTTTGCAGTTTTCCAGGCTAAATAAAACTTTAAAAATACATTACATTATTAAATGTTTATTTAAATTAAAAACCTATTTCTTTACGGATTTTATAAATTTGCAATAACGTCGTACATAAATAATATATAGTAAAATTATCCCGCTTAAAGTAGACGCAAACATAAATGACCATCTCACGCACTCGTGTTGATTTCATTTGTTATTTCGTTTGACATTTATTGTTTTATTTTAATTATAGTGCCTTTACATAAGTGTTGCAATCCTTTAAAAAAACACACAATTGTGTAAGAAACGAATTATACTTTTTGTCGGAAAAATAGGATAACAAGTTTAATGGTCTACATGGTTTATTCGTTTGTGTTTTGTGTAAAAAACGATTGTATGAAATAAAAGATTTGACTCGATTTCAAGATGTAAATAAACCAGAACAAAATGTAAGAAATTTTAGTTTGTAGAATGAACATGAAAAAGAATTAGAAATACCAAATGGTTCAAAGGAAGAAAAAACAGATAAAAATTATGAATGTAAGTATGTTGCTTATATGACTAAAAGATCAAAACTAGCAGCTGCGGTTCATGAAGCTCTCATAGTGAATCCTGTAAAAAAAATTAAATTAAATATATACGATGCTGACAGTAAAATTCTAAAAAATCCTTTTATAGTATAATTGTCTTTGGTAACAATTCAAGTATACTTACGGAAAATATGTGCGCGAAAGGAAAAACATTATTTTTATTTACAACACTACCAGTGAAGTGGCCTACTAGAAAAATTGCTAGAGTGTTCGGCGTGAGCAGACGTTTAGTTGTTTCGGCTAAAAATTTATAAGAAAACAAATAGTAGGAAAGCTGGTAAACCCTTCGAGTAACGTTGGGCCTGTAAGGCTAGACATTTGTATAGTGCTAAGTACGACAATCATCACCTGACAAGCATTAGCCGTGCATATCATCTTCGTGTATATTTTTTAAAGTAAAAAAATAAATACAAAAAACTTGGAGCTGTAGGCTTAAAAGTTTTCTAGGATATACTTCATTCATAGTAAGGTTTAAAGAAAAATTAACAGGCGTTTTTGATTAGCACAAGTACCTGCCAGGCGAACTGAAAGGTGTGGCTGATTTGAATAGCCATATTTCCAAAACTAATAAAATTAGATGTACCTATTGTGGTATTTTCTTAAAGCTTCCTTTAGTGACTTCTCTGAAAATTACTCATTCCATGTTCAGAATGTGATACAATCCCAACAGAGTAAAGATCAGGCATCATTACATGTAGATGTAGTTTACTACAAAAGTGATGATACAGTGTGTAATTTCAGTTTTGTTGTGTTTTCTGAGTAAGAAAATCACAATGCAAGTGAAGTTCACTTATATAATTCGAAATTAATTAATTTTTTAAAAGAAAAGTTTGGCGAACCCAACTTTAAAAAAATAATATTTTTTCTGATGGAGCTGGGTCTCAATATAAAAACAGATTTTTTTTAAATTTGCAATTTCACAAATCAGATTTTGGTGTACCAGCAGAATGGCATTTCTTCGCTACAGCGCATGGCAAAGGTGCTTCGGACGGCATAGGTGGTTGTGTAAAAAGAAACGCATACCGCGCCAGCTTTCAAGACCAAACTATTGTAACTGAAGGATTTTTGAATGGGCAAAGTATAATTTAAAGAAATTGAATTTTATTTTTGTTTTTTTGATAAATATAAAAGACATTTGGAGTATTTAAAGGAACAATTTTTAACTGCCAAAACTATTAATGGTATCCGTACATTAAATTATCTTGAGTGTCAAATTATAGCAAAAGTTCTGTGATGAAAGTTGTAAAATCCGTAAAGAAATAGGTTCTTAATTTACATAAATATTTATTAATGTTATGTATTTTTTAAGTTTTATTTAGCCTGGAAAACTGCAGAAGGTAGAAGTATGTTCGGAAGCTCAACGAACGGAGAAGCGCGCGGCGTAGCGCGTCTGCCTCACATTCAATCGTTCATATCTTTTTTCTGGTAAGAGGGCACAAAACTTTTTTTTTCAGTCATTTAGTTTATAGTTTAACGAATATTTTTATAAATAAAAAAATCTGTTACACCGAGAAGTTAGATAAGTCACCTTTTATTTATTATAAAAGTAATTTTTAATAAACAATTTTATTTTTTAAGTAAATATTTTTTTCTATTCCTGTGCTATTCCTTAGCACAAACCAATTTTTAATCAAATTCAGTAATTATTCACTGTTTTATTGTAATTAAAAAAAAACCTACTCAAAATTTTCTAAAATGCTCCCATAAATATTCGGACACAATACTTGTATATATTTAGATTTAAAAAAACAAAAAAACCTTTTATTGCAAATAATTAATTTATTTAAAAAAATATTTATATTCCCCTAGTAATTTAACAACTTGACATTTGAATGATTAATAAAAAGCAGTATGGTTAATATAAAATAGTAAATGTCAAAATACAAATTTTTAAGTCCCAAAAATATTCGGACATGAATAGAAAAATAAACATAAATAACTTGTTTTACAATAACTATTATTTAGTATGACCCCCTTTTGCAAGAGCCACTTTTTGTAAACGTCTACGCATGGATAAAAGTAACGGAACTAATTTTTTTAATAATCAGGGTCAATTTTATTATATTTTCTTCGTAATTTATTTTTGAATAGATTATTATTTAATATTTTATATTTTTATTTAAATTTTAAAATAATGCTAGGTGTTCCAACGGGGTTGTGGTTTGGGGACTAAGAACGGATTTTAACCACTTTTGGGTAGTAATATACTATGCTATTCTATGTTTTTAGTCATTTTATTTATAAAAATTAAATGAAGTCAGAATGTCCATAGTCTTTGCACTTTTTCTAAGATTTTGTCTTAAAATGTGTAAATAAATATGTTTGTTTATTATACTGTCAATGAAAACCAATTTAGTCACACCTACTGATTTAATACACCCCTACATCATGATAGTGCTACCTTCGTGTTTAGCAGTAGAACAGACTTTTTGTCTTTTTAGCTTCTCGTTTGCTCTTTCCCTCACCATTTGACGTCCATCCGAACGAAAACTGTTGAATTTAAACTCGTCCTAAAAATAAGGCCATTCAAAAAATTTTTAGGTATGAAAATGTATTCTTTGGCAAAATTGAATCGAACTTTAATATTGTCGCTGCTAAAGCCGCTCCCAGACACTACGGACTTCGGCGAACATTCGTCATTCGCCAAACTACGCGGAGCGTGTGGAAGAGTAGCTTCGCCCCGCTTCGCACTTCGCCGTAGTACGAAGTTTTTCCCAGCGACTGTCGGTAAACCAGTCAACAGTAAAAGACGCGAAGTTCGGCGAAGTGGCTGCGGTAGCAGCTCCCAGACGCTTCGCTGTTGCTTCGATGCACATATGTTAATATTTTGTCTGATTAGTGCAGTACCAATTTGTGCTTAAGAATTTAATAATGAAGTGAAACAGCACATGAATTTTTGTATCTCTACCAAAAGGAGGAGATACTTTGAAATTTTAAAGATCCAAATCACAAAAACCGAAATTTGATTTACGATGTGTGGAAAAACATTCAAACATGTTTTAGTGCTTATTGTACAATTAACGATTTAAAAATGAAAAAAGACCCTTTGATGGCCATATTCTGCCAGCAACTAAGCAAAGTAAAGGCCAGTATAAAATCAGGTACCATGTTGAGGGGAGATGTTGCTACAAAAAATATTTAAAAAATCCTATGAACGCATACTTAGTTAAATGTCCTAAATAGCTTATTTTTTAAAATACAGCAGGGTGTTTAAATTTTAAGAAAATTTTCGTTTTTTTATAACGAAGCCAATTAAGATATAGCAACGGTCAAGGCGATGCAAATATCTCTTTCACAGGACCTTAATTTAATATTGGATTGGGGCGCCAAAAATCTCGTCCATTTTAATGCATCCAAAACACAATCATGTTCCTTGTCGCGAAAAGAGTCATCAAATACTCTTCCTTTACTTATGAGCGGCCAAGTTTTGCAGGGCAAAGACACTTTTAATCTTGTGAGCGTCACTTTTGAGAATAACCTTAACTGGCATAAACACATTGTATCTATAGCCGCGGCAGCTTCAAAAAAGCTTGGATTTTTCTTTTGAGCCTAAAAATATTTTTCCTCTTCTAATTTATATACCTTGTATGTGTCCCAAATTGGACATCCCTTGAAATATTGTTCTCATATCTGGGGCATGGCGTCCCCCACAACCCTTAGCATTCTTGATTCCATTCAAAGAAGAGCTGTTCGCCTTATTAACGATCCTTCACTTACAGAAAGGCTTCCCTCTCTTGCGCATCGTCGGGCTGTGGGAGATTTATAGGTACTTCCATGGCTTCTGCTCTGAAGAATTGTCCCGTATAATTCCTCCACTCACGGTTGCCAACAGAGAAACTCGTGGTGTCCTGCGTATGCATCCCTATACGGTTCAACTGGACAGGCCCCGAACTTTCCACTTTGTTTGTTCTTTTATCCCCCGAGTTTCTAAAATGTGGAACTGCTGCCCGCGGAGGCCTTTCCTTCCCCCTCAAATCTTTAAGTATTTAAGTCCCGTGTCAACAAACTCCCTCTTACCTCGCTTCAGACACCCACGGTACGTTAGTATTAAGGCTTTTAGCTTTCATGGATTCTCCAATGATAAAAAAATAGTACCGTAATCAACGGACTAATCTTTCTGTTAGCTTATTAATTTTCTTAAAAGAAAAATCTGTTAACCATATGACCATAAGAAATGGTTATTATTTATTTACGCGAAATCCGTACATCCAATTAAAAAATGTTAAGAGATAAAAATTGTTTAACAACTGCTTGCTCGTCCGCGCCTATGTCCATTTTTAAAACTGACAATCGAGACTTCGCCGACCATTTGCCATTTGGCGAAGTGCGAAGTGGTGTGGGAGGTCAGTTCGAACTTGGAAATTGTGCTTCGTTGAAGTACGGAGTTCCGTCATTCGCCGAAGTCCGTAGTATCTGGGAGCGGCTTAAGCCGGAGCTTCATTCTAGCTACTCGTCCATTATATCTATTCTACCTGATGAAGCAATGGATAGTTTCGGTACTCACTACTTTTTGATAATGGTTTTCTATTTCTATTTTTTTTTTCTTGGTTTTGGTCCCCTCAGGTCCAATCCACCACTCTCCGCCTTCCGGACTATGCTTTCCAGGGCTTCGTCGGCGGAAAATCTGGATAATCGAGCTCATAGCTCCCAGAAATTCCAAAAGAAAACAAAATAATTCAACAATCGATGCAATGCATAAATTGTCGGCTGTCAAACCAAGATCTGCTACTGGTGTTACGTATAACCTTCACTTTCACTACTGACAGTTCCCATAGCACGCCCATCTATTTCCCGCCATTTGAGAAATACCTCGTGTTCACCACCAAACAGGATACCATCAGCTTATAGGAATCTTCGCTCACAGCGCTTAGATCCAGAAGAAAGATGCCGTCAATTTAGCGTGGATCTTTCCTTGATCAATAATTATTTACATGACTACCAATTAGCTATACAACGCCTATACGTACGAAATTTGTTTTTAAAATAAGTTAAATCACAGTAATATGTAACTCCGAGTATTCCAAATTTTAACGTAGAAAGTGGTTTTCACTGGTCCACCACAAATTGTTTTTTTACCGTCCTTGTTACACAATTTGATTTTGGCAGTTTAGTTTTGTTATTATTATTTTTTTATACTTTTAGGATACAATAAACATGATTTACAAGCTAGCTTTCTGCCACACAGACCGGACATTTCCAGTTTTGTAGAAAAGATAAGGAAATGTTTCTATTTAATTGCGGAAAAACTTGATAAAGATCAAACTATACAATTTCTTGATGATATGGGAAAAAAACTTCGGGAAAGAAATTTTCCTATCCGTATTTATAGTAAAGATTACTTAGAGCTACATTTTCTCGATTGGGAGCAGAATCACCTAAACATTAATGTCGTAAAAAGCTCATTTAAAGAAATGGATCTGGAAAAATATTATGATATATTGAATTCTGTTGTACCACCAGAAAATCCCGTTGTGCCTTCAAATATTGTGAGTACCATGGTACCATTTATATATTTCTAGATAATAGGGTTATTTACCATTTAAAATATACAGAGTAGCCCACTATATTCGACACAGTATATAGGTAGATAACCATCTGGTTTTGGAAAAAGAAAAATGGGGAACGTATAGAGGTCGGATAAGGCCATTATGGAATTATTTTTGCCTATACAGTAGGGTTCGCCGATATATATCAAATGATATATATATATATATATATATATATATTATGATATATAGGGTAGATGTACCATTTGAGGACACTGTACCGTTTGTGGCCACTGTACCATTTGTGGCCACTTTGAGATTTATAAGTAAATATTAAATATTTAGTTCTTACTATGGTGTTATGTAATATATTTAAAGGATTTTTTTTAATATCTTTGCACATTGTGAACCGTTTTCACTACTCATTAAAAGAATAGTTTAAGAAATAATTACAAACATATATGGGATGCGCGTTGTACCCACTGATCTCGATGGATTGCTAATGTTATAACCTGCGCGAAACAAAAGTTACATTTCATGGGCGAAAAAACCGGTTTGTACGCAAGCCAGTTAAGGGTAAACGCACCCGTACCCAAACAAACTATTCGCATTATAAGAAATAATCTGTTGACGGCCAGGACGCCGTCTGTTCGAAGTACGGTAGCTAATGAGCGTTACGGTCAGACCGCAGACGAAGGGTACGGGGTGCCGGTGTTTGTATTTTGCCACGGCTTTTAAGTGCGCATGTTCGTCCACCCACTGCGCGCGGTCGTAAAAATCCGAAAAATGCTTCTTGCCACTGCGGATCTAAATGTAGTTTATCTATGGTTGTACCCAGGCAACTTTCATCATTTCTTATAAGAATCTGCAGAAGACTGGTAAGTAAATTTGGTATATGGGGGTTCTATGGGGCGCTGATCACAAATCTAAGTTTTTTTTTAACATTTTATTCTCAAGATATTCCTCATCAAAGTTAAATATCAAAGTATCCTTACTTCACACAACTAGTGAACATTTAAAGCTAAATAGTAGCGTATAAAAATAATAATTCTTAGAACATAATATGTTTCCATTTTAGTCGGTGAAGTTGTGGTGATTCCATGAAAGATTTTCATTTATTCAAACATAATTTTTGAATTAGGAGTCATTTAAATTTATCATATTTATCAGTTAAATTTTTTCTAAAGCCTGTAAACATTTATAAGTCGTCTTGAATTATTAATTTAAACAAAAATATGAGTTTGATTAAATAGACCTGACAGTTCTTGGAATTATAAACTACAAAAACAGTTTTAAACTTAGAGAATGGAGAAAAAATACAATATTTGTTATTTTAAAGATGTTCTAAGTGCTTTTCGCATGTTAGTATCCTGTTTGAGGATTAAGGACTTAATGTACTTCTTTATACTTTTTTTTGACATACTGTACTTGTCGCCATTGAGACCTGTGAGAATGTGCCTTAACACAGGGACCATATTGTGCCAGCAAGATAATCAAATTTAAAAAATTTAAATTTTATTTCTTCAGAATGTCCAGTAATTCAACAGACAAACTTAAATTCTTCAGTGAAAAATAAGAAAAAAATCTTTGTATGAGCATATGTCCTAAACGTCTCAATTTTTAAACTACGAGATGTTAAACCTTTAAAAACATTATAGTTTTTTATTATAACTTTTATACCAGTTAAAATAGTTTTAAAAAATTTGGAAAAAATCATAAAACATTTTTTAAATAAAAGAAAAAAATAATTTTTTACCAGTGTCGTCCAGAAGGGGTTTAGGGTAAGTATTTTTAAGGAAAAAACGGTACGCCACTTTCTATTTTTTTGAATCCCAGTTTAGTTTATAACAAATTTAATCTGACTTTTTATGTAACGTACGGTTTTCGCGTAAATAAATATAAACCATTTCTTGCCATGGTCAAATCCCTATCTAATTAAAGAGTAAATAACAAAGGTTATTTTTTATTAATTTCTGGTATGTCAAAAAATGCATAGGAGACGCTTTTCATTTTTTTAATATCTTAATTGGTAAAATAAAAAAACAATATATTTTTTTATTTTTAACAATCCGTAGTTCAAAAACTAAGAAGTTTAGGACATATGTTCATATGAAGTTTTTTCTTATATTTTCAATGTGGAGTACCCCCTAAAGTTTGTCGGTTGAGTTACTGGACATCCTCTATACTTCAGATTAATGGCCATGGGGCCCACAAATGACTACCTATTTCTAGAATGCTTGATAATTTGTTTTAATTTTTTAAAATTATTATCCTTTTAACCGTCTTTAACCAAAAATGTGGTAAACAGTTTACTTAAAAACTTACTGGTAATAAAAAAATGATAAATTATATTATTATATTTTAGAAAAATTATTATATAATTTATATATCAGTAAGTTTTTGGGTAAACCGTTTACCACATTTTTGGTAAACTGTTCACCACATTTTTGAGACGTAACTGTTAACCCAGTTCCCGTCCTGGCGTCTTGTTAAGATTTTATTTTATTGGATTGAATCTTTGCTTAGAGTTTGAAACTTATGTATCGTAAGTAACTTTATATTAAATATTTCATAATTTTATTTCTTTTAAAGTAATCTTAACTTTTATTATATTGTACAAGGACAGAATAGTTCTTCACAGTATATAAAAATTTTAATTTTTTAAAATATTAAATAAACTTTTTATTTTATTCTCGGGAGAAGCCAAATAATATTTTGTTTAAACGTAATCTCCCAGAAAACGAACAAAGCATAAAATATGCATATATTACGTTACAAAACATATAAAATGTCTGCAATGTGTATTGTTTCTCTTTAAAATACTATTCTGTTATTTTTTCTACATGTTTTTTAAATAATTTTTAAGGTTAATGAACAACCAATATCGCCAAAAATCGGTAAAAACCGGTCAAACATAAAGCCAGTGAAACCTCAACCACAAGGGACACCACATTTTTACAACCAGGATCTCTTGAATATAATTTAAATTCCATAACACCACAAGCGGGAGTGTCAGGTTTTTCACAAGAGGGCATAGTTGAAGATATAAACAGATATCCAGTTGATCCAGATAATCCAGGAGTTTTATTAATTATTAATCAAGAACACTTTTATACAGAACCGGATCCGAAGTTCCAGGTAAATAAAAAAATATTTCTTATAGTGGGCAAACATTTATGCTGAAACTTGTATTTGCAAAAGTAATACGTATATCACCTATATATCTATTTATAATAATTATAAAATTTATTTTAATTAACGGCTATTAATATTTGAGAAGTCACAAAACAAGTCTGAATAATTTTATTTTATTAAACTTTTAAATTAAAGCATTAATTGCATTTTTTTGTCATTGTATATTTTTGAAAGGTATGAATTATTCTTATAAAATCTCTTAAATTCTTATATTAAATTAAAAAATATTAGTGGCTACACTTGATCTTTGTATAAGAGAATATTGTATAGAGAAGGAATATATAAATTGGAAATATGTTAGTGAAAATAAAATAAAGTATAACATACTGATTTATTGCTATATTTCTTTATTTACATACCTATAGTGTGTCCACGGATGAACTTAACTGAATCTATATATTTTTTTTGAAGATATTGAAAACTGTAATAAAAGTCGCCCTTTGATACACAGGGATTTTTAAAATGGCAAAAATATAACTCTGATAAATAAAAAAATTAAGAAAAATATTTTTGAAACTACTTAAATAAATAGCAAGAGAAAAAAAACTAATCATTTTTTTCTTATAACTTATGATCACTGGAGAAAATTAGGTGTAAAATAAAAAAAAATCCTCATAAATTACACTATACATTAAGTATAGTTAAAATTAATATACTGTGTTAGTAAAAAGTATCCAACTTTTAAATATCTTTAAAACCGCTAAAGCTACATTTTCCAAATTTATTATCTAAGGTGTTTTGGACATGTGGAATTAAATAGTAATATAGGTACTGTTGCCAGATTTCCAGTTTTGAGCTAGAGGCATTTTTTTCAGTTTTTTTTTTAATGAAATGCCCCATTTATTTTTATTGCATTAAATTGGACGGATTAAATATAATAAGTTTCTAAATTTTTAAAATTCTGCCCCTATTAGTTGTATTTGTTTAGGGCCTAAATATGTTTAAAACCCCAGAGCTATGCTTAAAAAATTTGGTATTAAGAGGATGCCGTAGCACGTTAATTAGCTAAAACGCGATTCGCTGCCGTTTTTAAATATTTGTTTTGAAAAAAGTTGTATATACAAAAGTTTCTTAAATTGATCCAAAGATTATCGGAAAGTTAATTGATTTTTGGTAATGGTAATAATTAACACATTCAATTTCCCAAAATTACAAAACCGTAAAAATAACCAACTTTCCGATAATCTTTGGATCATTTTAAGAAACTTTTCAATATACAACTTTTTTCTCAAACAAATATTTAAAAAACGGCAGCGAATCGCGTTTTAGCTCAATTTAATGTTACGGCATCCCCTTAAGAGTTTTTGGCGTGCCTAATTGATCAGTGATATCAGCATTGTTGCCAAGTTTTAATAGAATACCGGTTTTGTCATATTTCGGTAACTGGTAAAGATTAAATTTTGAAAATTTGAAATTTTACTAAAGTTGGCACTCACCTGTTATTGCAATTAAAATAAACTAGGCATTTTATTTAAAATATCAAAATATTACATGTAACGCAAAACTGGAAAATCTGGCAACAATGACAGTATTATTGTTCAATTCTACTTACCCAAAAACCTCTGAATACCAAAATTTGTTAAGGCAGCTTAAGTGGTTTTAGAAATAATACTGTGATTAAAAAGTAAGGGAAATGGTATTTAAAATTCTCGGGCATCAGGAAGGCGGGTAATTTTTTGGTGGCGTTGCGTGACCAAAATAAGGCGTGAGGATTAACAAAAGGTCCTCGCCTTTTTGCGAGGCCCTTTAGGCGTAGGCGAACTTAGGTTCTCACCCCTTTTAACATACTACTTTCTGACTTTTTCATGTGATTTCCACTTATGCGAGGCTCCTTTCATAACCAATTATACAATCACAAGCCTACAAAAACCTTTACTATGTTTTTCTCTATGTCACACTTCATACCTTCACCTTGCTGGGAAGCCCCCAAGCGCGAGGCCGTAGGCGAGCGCCTACACTGCCTACGCCTAGCTACACTACTGGGTAGAACTGTCTATAGCATTTACCAAGCAACTGTTTGCCAAAGGGTTTAAGTATATTTGAGTTGCATGTCTTTTTGTAAACAACTAAAAGTAAATTTTTCGATTTTTGCGAGGAGTAATTTTGTTAAGCAAACAACTTGCATTAAGTATTGTTTTGCGGAACGAATATTCTAGTGCAGACAAGACAACAAAATGTCGCGGAAGCCCTTTGGTGATGGTGGTGAACAAGCGCACAAAAAAATCGGTTGTCTGCAAAGTCGGTTTACTGACGAAAGTTGAACATGACAACGTCATAAGAAAATACTGATGGAATGGTTGCATTTTTCAAAAGAAAATTAAACAATTGACACCACATTCACTTTTCACTGCACTTCTTAAATTTAAAATTTGGAAACATCAGTAAAATTTTTTGTAACTCTAGCTTTTATTTTAATGATGAAAGCACGAATATTCGACAATATATCACTGAACATATATTTAATATCGAAAGAATCATTACCTTTATCGCCGCAATTATTGTTGCTATAAACAATTGACCACATTCACTTTTCACAGCACGCTCACTCAAGTAGGAGAGAAACAGATGTCGAAGGCTGCCGAACGCCGAGATTGTGCCTCTTTGTCGCTCTTTCCGCGCTCTCGCTTGCACTTCAAGCCTTAAATGAAACGCGCGAGGTAACGCCGCATGAGTCATGTTTTTGGTGCGTGCAGCGGGGTCCATCGAATTATGAGATTTTGTCACGTAAAGAAACATTTATAAGTGGTACAATGAGTTTAAAGTGGACCAAGAATGTGTTGGAGATAAACCGCGCTCTGGATTACCAACAACGTCCACCGACGAGGACCACGTCCAAAAAATTTAAAGATTTTAGTTCTTGAAAATCGTCGATTAAAAATTGGAGACCTCGCTGATAGTGTTGAAATATCATTGGCTCAGTCTAAACCATTTTAAAGGACGTTATGTGTCTTAAATGCGTTAAGTCCCGATTGGCTTCTTTATTACGATAATGTACCATGTCTGACTGCATTGGTTATTCGCGACTTTTTGCCAAAAACCCGACTCGTATCGTTCCGCAACTACTGTATTCGCCTCATTTGACTCCATGCGACTTCTTGCTATTCAGAAAACTTAAAAGTCCAATGAGGGGACGCCGTTTTGACACGATTAAGAAAATAAAAACTGAAGAAGGTCTTAATGGAAAAAGACTATTTCGACTGTTTAAAATACTGGAAAAAGCGTTAGCAAAAGTGCGTTTTATCGGACAAGGATTACTTTAAAGGGGATGAAATTGATTTGAAAGAATAAAGAATTTACATTTTACAGACAATTCACCTTACTTTTTGATCACAGTAGTATTTAAGCGCATCTAAACTTTTTACCTAAAATGTGGTGTTGTCATATCTTAGCAAGCTATT
The DNA here is from genome assembly GCA_014170235.1 of Listronotus bonariensis. NCBI lineage: Eukaryota > Metazoa > Arthropoda > Insecta > Coleoptera > Curculionidae > Listronotus > Listronotus bonariensis. Next base: position 25,618 of record JACEGR010004602.1, read on the forward strand.
AAAAATGGAATTCTGAAAATTTGTAGACTAAATTTACTTACCACAATTTATTACAATGAAAATAAATGAGACATTCCTTTAAAAAAAAAACGAAAAAATACGTGTAGCACAAAACAGGGAAATCTGGTAACGGTGCCGATGTTACCATTAAATTCTCCATGCCCAATATTTTCCAGATACCAAATTTAGTAAATGTTGCTTTACCTGTTTTAAAGACACTTAAGAGTTGCGGTACTTTTTACTAACCCAGTATGTAGGTAGAACCCAAAAAGTAAAGATTTATGTAATAAAAAGTTGAGAATTAACAATCTTCATGCTATTTAAGTACAGAGTAACAAAAATATTTATTTCGAATTTTTTATTTGCCAAAGTAGAATTTCGTAATTTTAAATCTTCCTGTATATCATAAGGCAATTATTTTTACGCTTTTATTACAAAAAAAATTACTGAATTGTTTAATAGTATATTATGGGACGAGCACGGAAATTACTATTCTGTGCAAGTTGCATATTATACTTTTTCTACGACCATTTAAAACATAATTGATGGAAGTTATATGGGTACACGCTAAAAAATAAATTAAAAGTACCAAAAAACCAAAAAAATTTAAACAAGTTAAAAGAGAACTAAAAATCGACGTTTCGGTGGCAAGTCTGCCACCGTGTCAAGATAAATTGAATAAAAATTAAAACAAAAATAAAATTTGCCATTATTTAGGTATAAAATTTTTAAAATTTTAAACCTAAATAATAATTAAATAAATTCGCCGAACCAATACAGAACATATCTTCTCTTTAAAACATATATGTGTGGAAAAAAGGACAAAAGTTTTAATGTCATGCGAACTTCTTATTAAAAGTGACTGATTTTTTTATTAGCTGTTTTCACATACCTGTTAGATATTTTTGTACTTATATGTGACAACAATATAATCCCCTTACCGGAAAAATAATTTTTAGATTAAAAGGTTGTCAAACACATAAAACTAGGGTTTCCCAGAATTTATGGTCGGCGGAAACCGACGCGATTTACGTTCGCCTAAATTAAATATTCACTTAAATTTGCTTTCATTTAAAAGTGTACATTTAATTTGTAAGAAGGTAAATCGCCTCGGATTCCGCCGACCGAAAGTCCTAGGAAACCGCAGCTTTATGCGGATCGTGGGTAATGACCCTAGGTAATGAGCCATATTACCTGTTTAATATCGCATTAATAATGTATACATTTTTTAAAAGTATTGAAAAAGAATAAAAATAATTGTTTTTAAAGTTAACCTTAATTTTCCCTAAAAGCCATAACCAATATAAAAAAATTGTGGTAGTATTTGAACCAGTCTGTATATCCTACGATCATTTTTATCAGAGCTTTTAGTATTTCAGGTGAAGGAAACATTTATATAAAGAATTTTTTTCCATTTGCGGACACTGCATATGTCAGAAGTTGTAGCCACTTTCAACTCAATTGTTTTGTAATGTAAGTCGTAGGGTGTTTTAGACGCGTCTCTCGCCTACTCTGCCATTTAAACTTAACCCTTCATAGAACAGGTCTGAATAGCAAGTGACTTTCATTCATTTGCTTTTGGGATAAAAACATTTTTATTTATTTATTTATTAAGTATACAGGATTTCCCATTTTTACAATGACTATTACAATTATTGAAAAAATAACTACAAAATTAAATTAAGCTACAATTAGATAACTAACTAACAAATAACAGGTACATATAGGCAGATCAAAAATATTTATATACAAATCACAAAAAGATCACAGCTACAAGTAAAGTATTAATTTATTAAGGAACCATATGATTGATCTTAGATTTAAATTGAGACAATGTGCAGTTAAAAACATCCACTCGTGAACCAAAGGTGTTCAGCACACGAAGAGCTCTATCCATCGGTGAGTGCATTCCATAGTTTGTGGTATGAGGGCGGATATGATATAAATTAAAATTCATATATTGTATGTAAATAAAGGTATCGCGAATGGGTTACCTGAAAAATAACCCTCAATGCTATATTTAACATTAAAAAATAACCTCAAAAAATTCTTTCCATTTTTAGAAAAAAACTTATATATTGGTACTGCTATGTAGAGTAAAAATTAAGAATTGACATTAAACATGGTGGCTCAAAGGTTTTGCATTGTGTATATATTTTTTATTAATCATAGCTTTTACCATATTATTTTAGCAGTCTAAACCTCGTCAATGTATAGTGTCACCCAAATTGTGGAAACAAGTAATCGAGTTTTTATACTAATTAAACTAATAGTAAGATCTAGATATTAAACGTGCAAGCTAATATTTAAATATACAAAAATATACACTATACATTAAAAATACTGAGTATATTAGACTACCATACGGGTAATTTTCTTCAAACCAAAATACACGAATTCCAGAGGATGAGCAGAAACAACCTTATATACCCAAGACGCTACAACTCTATACAGTGTGTATTTGGAAGTTCTTACCACATAAGAAACTTTTTAATTATTACCTCTACTAAAAAATATGTTCTCTTACTAACAAGTTCTGGTTGGTGAGAAAATATCTTTTCACATGAATATGTTTATGTTGCATTGGTGGCTTTAAAGAGGACCTGGTAAAAATTATTCAAATACTTTGATTATGTTTTTCAAACTAGGGTCCAGTGGGGTAAAAATAAGACATTCGATTCTTTGATAAAAATGAGCCATCTATAATATATATAAGGAATAAAATTTTCATAATTTTAATCATAAATCAAGTTTTTTGGTCGTCGACGAATATACCTTTATAAAATATTTTAACACATGTATTAAAATAATATTGTTATAATTAGTTATATTTGGAAGGAAAATTTTTGACAAAAAACTTTTAAATTCGCGTTCTAAACTTTTGCTGTAGATCTTTAACCGGTTGAGTTCCTCACTCTGCTAAAATTGAGTTGCGGGCGAAATCTTTCAGGTAGGCGTCTGACGCTCTTGGAAATAGTATTCTTGAACCACAGTATGGGTGTAGGGTAAGAAAGTCGTGGGGTAAATTTGAGACGCAATAAGGGTTAAAAATGAGACATCTATTGGGGTAAAATTAATATACCATAATGTTAACATTTTAGGAGGATGACCTGAAAAAGCCGAAAATTTAGTTATTTAAGGCAAAATGTCATAAAACATAGCAAGTTATATGGGATATGTTAAAAAGACAGAAAACAGGGAAGGAAAACAGTCCTGTCCGTTGAAGTAGAATCAATTTAGCAGCGAAATTGAGTATCATGGCAAAATGGGGATTTGAACTAACAAAAACTGAGGTAAAAAAGTATAGTCTGGGGGACAGGGCTGTTTCGTGGCCGATAAGTGTCTACGGAGTTTCAAAGTGTATTCCCATAGATTTTGACCTGCTGAATTCGAATTTCAAACTTGCTTTTGCGTCGGAAATGACAGAAATTTTTTATAAACAATTGTTTATAAGGCTCTAGCTCCTAAACTAAAAGAGTTGGAAACATTTTTTCAAATAAAATTTGTCAAAAAAAAATCTACAAAATGACGTCTTATAAGCATTGATCTGATTGTTAGAACCGGAGATATGGCAAAATTAGTGCAAAAACATTGCAATATTTGCAAAAATTACGGCATTTAGGCAAATTTTCATTCGGCTTGATTTTGAGAAAAGGAACTCTGTAATAGCTCAAATTGGAGGAAAAATTATCAGCTACAAAACTAAGCCTAACTTTTAATTAAAATATTATTTATAACAAAGTTATTACAATTATAAACGAATATTTTTTAATTAAAAAAAGGCATAGAATTTGTTAATACGGGTTTTTAGCTACTAAAAGGTTGCAATATAGCACAGCAAGTTACATATTCAAATTGTGCGATTCAATACAAAGAATTTGGTGTTTAAAATGTATAATTTAAATATATTTTTTAATATGATAAATCAATTTTAAAGTAAAAGAACGGCGAAAACCGTCTATAATAAGTATGAGTGTACGTAAGGCCATGAATTACATTATTTTTGACAATACGAATTTATTTTTCACTGAATTTAAGAAACACTTATTTTATTTACCTAATTTATTTCTTACATATGTTTCTTCTTTATTTATTTAATTTTCAAATAATTAAATATTCACACTCATGGTATTGTCACTCGGCTATCGCGTCGTACGACAGCATTTTGACTCGTGTACAATATATCACTTTCGAACCTTGTTATGTATTATACTATTGTATAAATGCTATAGAACCGCATGCATGAATATACTTATGTACAATTAACGAGTAATATCTTAATTATCGGAAACATTAACAAAAAGTCTAAAATTTAAATTTTCATATAACAAAACTAAATATATAATAAATATTTAAGTAACGAAGAAATGTTAAATAAAAACTAATATTTGCAGTTACTAACTAAACAAGTACCATCTTATTTAAAAAATGCGCGACAACTTAAACGTATTTTTATACTGTACTTATGTACATCATTATAAATATAATAATGTTTAATTAAATAAGAAATAAATAAGAAAATATGTACGAAATAAATTAGGTAAATAAAATAAGCATATATTAATTTTAGTGAAAAGTTAAATCGTTTTTGTGAAAATATTGTAATTCATAGCCTTACGTACACTTATACTTATTATATACGCGCAGTTTAAAACTGATTTATCATATTAAATAATATATATAAATTATACATATTATACACCAAAATCTTTGTCTTGAATTGTACAATTTGAATATGTAACTTGCTTTGCTATAATGTAAACTTTTAGTAGCTTTAAAAACCGTATAAACATATTATATGCCTTTTTTATTAAAAAATAACCGTTTATAATTGTAATAACTTCTCTAGAAATAATATTTTGATTTAAAATTAGGCTTGGTTTTAAAGCTGGTAATTTTCCCCGTAATTTAAGCTATTACAGAGCTAATTTACTTAAAATCGAGCCGAGTTATAAGTGAAAATTTACCTAAATGCCGTATTTTTGCAAATTTTGCAATGCTTTTGCACTAATTTTACAATATCTCTGGTTCGAACAATTAGATCATATTTATAAAACGTCATTTTGTATTTTTTTTTTTTTTTGAACAAATTTTATTTTTAAAAAAATCCATCTTTTTAGTTAGGCCGCTAGAGCCTTCTAAACAATTAAATTGTTTATAACCCATTCCCGTCACTTTCGACACAAAAGCAAGTTTGAAATTAAAAATCAGCGGGTGAAAATCCATAGAAATACACTCTAAAACTCCTTTTGTAATAAACTGGAACAATGTTACTCGTACAAAAATTGAAAAGACAAGCCTGCTCATGTTTATAATCTGGATAAAACTAGTTTCTCTTTATATTAAAAAAACCGAAAGGGTGTTCCATTTTTTTACAGTCTGTTAACATATTCAGTGAATCATTATGATCTTAATTAAGCAGTAAAATCTCGGTGTCTTATTTTTTACCCTTAGTGTCTCATTTTTGTACCTCTTTTTGGGTAAAAATAAGACAGTGTTTTTAAAAAGTAATAAACTTTAGAAGTAATTATACATAAATTTAAACCTCTAAATTGATAGTAAAACACCTCGAACATTTTCTTAACCCCTAAATGAAAAAGTTTAATTGAGTGTTTTTATTTTTTTAAGTTTTAAAAATTGTCTTATTTTTACCCCACTTGACACTATTAGTTGTAAAGACTTTCGTAAAAGAAATGTATAACAAATGTGACAGAGAAATTACTAAAAAGCATTTTTAATTCTCCGAAATGTTATTTATTTATTAAAAAAAAAAAGAAACATTGAAAGGAAAACAATCCAGCCAATCGTAAAGTATTTTGCTTCTTTTAACAAGACACAAATGTCAAAATTTGTCAGCTCTCATTTCGTAACTATCATTTAAAGTGCATAATACAGGGGCGGGCATAAGTCACCTGGCAAATTTGCAAACATTTTAAAAAACAAAACACAAGTTTACAGAACGTTGGTTTTATTTCAATTTTCACAAAAATAATTACAAAAGGTGTTTAAAATGTTTTCATCTTAATACACTTTAAATAACGTTTTTCGGTGGACTTAACAAAATGGGCGACATGGCCGATCTTGAACACTACCGGTCTTCTTAAACTTTTTGAATAATTCAACAAAGTAATTGTGATTTGGGAAACGTGTATCAGGACATCTTTCAGTAAAATGTTCTTTAATAGCTCCATAATGGCGATCAAGACAATAAAACTGTTTCAACAAAAACATACGCTGTTGTAACGAAACTTTGACTCGAAAGTTTTGCGTCATTTCGCTCAAAAATAACTACCTAAACAAGTAGCAAAACTGGTATGATCAGTGTTGAGGTCGAGCAGCGTACAATAACTTATGCCCAACAGACGCGTTGCTACAGATAAATCCTAAGAGCGAGTGGTGGAACTGACGCATAAACTGATTTTAAGGCGGCCAGGTGACTTATGCTCTGTATATCAAAAAAATTCATACGACTTTTTGTGTTCGTTTAATAATCTATATAATCAGTAGTAACTTTGAAATCTACATGGTGAGTCATAAGAAGTACGCATAAGAGGTACTTTTTCCGTAGAACTAATAATAATAAAGTTTTTCATTTGGTTAGAACATTCGAAGACATGCTGTATGATAAGTCGACGTATTATATCGGGTATTATAAGTTTGTGTCGACATTTATGAAATGTAAAAAAAGAAATTACTGGAAAATTTTAAACATATTCCGAAATTCGTTTTTTGTCGTTTTGGTTCGGTTTTAAATTGATCCTAAAATCAAAAACTAAACGTATTTACATAAATACATATTAATAATAAATCAGTATATTTCTTTAAAAACTCCTACATTGTAAAATTAGTGAACTGCTGCTGTCTGACAATAAATATTTACTTTTTTTACTCTCTGAAGTAATTTTCTTTTAGATTTTATTTGTAATTTATGAAACTTATTAATATTAAATGTTCTAGAACTTACTTCATGAAGATAATGATAGAATTCAGCTGGAACGAAGAGAAGGTACTAATATGGATGAAAAAAATTGGAAAATGTCTTTGGACGTCGAGGATTTAGAATTGTTATTAAGAACAATCTTACACACTATGAAGTAATTAGTAGCATACAGGAAGTTGTAATGGGGATTACAAATGAAAGTAGTCTGATTGTCTGTATACTTTCTCATGGTGATAATGGTAAAAAAATATATGTATTACAAAAAGGGAAAATATTAAAGACTGCAGTGTATCTACAGACTGTCCTCTAATAGGGTTTACAATAGGATAAATAGGCCAAAAATATAATTTTGAAAAGTATTTTTTATAAAAATCTCTGCTTGTAAAAAAATGATTTTCAAGGAAAAAAATTTGTTGTTGCGTCTCAAAAACTTTTAAAACATTATTTTTCTTTAAAAGTGAACTTATACAGGGTGGTTCCTAATAACGGTTGGATAATTTAGGGACGTATTCCTAAGCTAATTTTATGAAAAAAGTTCATATAAACATAGGTCTCGAAATGCTTTGTTTATAAGATACAGAGCGTTAAACTTTTAAAAAATCGGGTTTTTAATAATATCTTAAATATGCCTTATGCGATTTAAATAAAATTTAGCGGAGGAATTTGTTAAAATAGAAAGTTAATTTAGCCCTAAATTATTTTTTATTAGTGAGACCATTTGTCATATTGTTGACAAAAAATGTACGCCACTAACTTTTTGGAATTTTCATATTTTTTTTTTTTTTTTTGATAAAAAATTTAAAAACACTCCTTTTTGTGTCCTATTATTTTAACACAACTTGCTTAGTTTTCAAAAAATAAATAAATAAAATCCGCTTTACTGCATATTCCTTTCAATTCAATTCCTCTAAAATTAGATGTTATAACTTCCTATTAGCAGTTATGTATCAACACCAACAAATAATTAAATTAAGTTTATATCTAGTCTACCAAATTTTACTAAAAAAGTATTTTAGAAATGTTTAGTTTTTTTTTTTGAAAAGTTTAACACCCTCGCTTAAAAACTAAACATCTGAGAACCCATAATTATAAGAACTTTAAAAAAAATGGCCCAGGAATACGCCATTACATTTTCTTACCGCATTACATTACATTAATCAAAGAGCATCACTCATCCGGAGTAAATAAAATTAATTTTAATTTAGCTTTAAATTGACTCTTGGATAGATTAAATATATCTATGCTCTGGCAGTGTCGATCACGCAGTTGTTACATTCTATATAATGGGGCACTTAAAGCTAGATTTGATTTTGCCCTTCTACAGTAAAATGTCTCATAACATCTTCTATTTAATCTTGGTACTTTATAGTTTAGGTTATTTACCATATATGTATTATCAACTAAATTGTGAATAAGCCCATGTTTATCTTTTACAACAAATAAATTATTTTTGGTGAAAAGGTACTTAACTTGACTTAAAATCAAAAAAGTACCCTTATTTTTAATCAAAAATTCACGTGTGAAAATATCGGCATTTGAAAAAGCTGGTCGCTTTGCTCCTTAAAATCTCTACTTTCTAATAATGTAAAAAAATAATATACTCAGATCCGATTTTTTAATCATTATTAGACCAGGGTAGAAACCAAAATAAAAGTTATAGAATAATGAAATGTCGGGAAGTGGAAGGGGTTCGGTTTTTAAGGGTAAAAACGGGTATTGTCGATTTCCGGCAAAATTACTAGTATATATATATATATATATTTACACCAACAAAAAGTAGAGATTTCAACGAACAAAAAGCTCACCAACTTTCTTAAAAATGCCTAAATTTTGACACGTAAATTTTCGATTAAAAATAAGGGTACTTTTTCAATATTAGTTCAAAATATTGTGTAAAAATACACATTTTCAGCCCAAAAATTACAGTATATTTGGGACAAATAAAGGTAAGTTTTCACCAAATTTCGTGATTTTTTGTTTTGGTAAAAGATAAAAAAAATATCAAAAACGGGAATTTTTTAATATTTCACATAATTTTAAAGTTATGTTAAGAAAATGTAAATACAAAAGTTGTAGATCTTTTTGTTTGCTAAAACTTTACCATTTCACTTTTTTCCATAAGACTTGTAGTTTGGCCGAAAATCGAGAAAAACGTTTTTTATATTTTAATCCCTTCCTCCCCCTTTCCGACCACAGATCGCCCGTATTTTTTTCTTTTAATTTTTGTTATTATTCTCTACCTTGTACAAGGGTTTTATTTTACTATATTTTTTTTTGTTTGTAAAGTTATGGACTCTGGTCTATTTTTAGTTTTTGAGCTAGGGTCAAAATTCTATAAAAATAAACTTTGGAGCACTAGATTAAAGAAAAAAGTTTAAAAAATAATAAACTCAATTTGTGTTTTCGGGCATAAAATGTTTAATCGCCAAAAAACAAAAATATAGAGGATGCAACATTTAAAAATTAAAATTTTCGATCTTTTCTTTTGAAACCGGAAGTTCAAAAAACTTGTTATATACAGACAAAAATGACTTGGAAAGTAATCTCGTGAGGACAGGGCTCGTTATATTAGCTCTTGATTTGACTTATTTTTTTTTTTTTTTTGAATTTTTTTAACACCAATTTTAGGAGTTGTATATGGTGCGAATAGTTGCAAAATTGATGTTAATAGGATTCAAAATTTAATATGCAAGAGGAATAAAAGACTTATTTCCAAACCAAAAGTGCTTATTTTGCAGTCGTGTCAAGGAAGACAGTGCCAAAGAAGTAAGTATATTACACTCATGCATTACTTGACTATAAGCAATTTTTTATAAATAAAAATAATATTCCTTTTATTTAGCATTTGATTATCCCAAAACTACATTAGAATATAATAAACATTTACACATATTTTTTACGTATTCAATCTATATGGCGCTAACTTAAATTAAAGATTAATTAGTACTCTCAAATTTAAAATGAATTTAATTATAAATATAATGTATTTAAATTAAAAAACGTTTTAAACATAAATATAAAAACTACGGTAAATATTGTGAGAAACTTTCAAAGAAGTGTTTAATCTAAAACTAGTTTGTGCACAGGAGCTCCTTACATATTTTAAGTCGCTGGTCCGATAATAAATTATTTATTTATTTATTTATTCACTACCCTGTGATACAACTATTTTATTTTCGGCAGCCTCTAAAATAGCACTATTACCTTTAGTTTATGGCTTATGGTCACTCAAGTAGTCGCACAACCACTCCGAAGTATCATCAGTAAGGCCCACGAAAACTATCAGGGTCCTTATTCTTGAAACTGCGGAACAGCGTTCTCATGAGAAAAGTGGGCGAAGTTCTCTCGAAAAGCTTAAATAAGTATTCTTGAACGCAACCAACTGCTCCCATCACGCGACTGTAAGGAAAACAGGCCGGGAAGTAAACGATCATTTTGGCGATGTGATCGAGTCCGTTCTCTTATGGTCGAGAATGGTAGGCAGGCCTCCATGCTGCGAACCGTTGCCGCTGTGACGTCATCCTAGAGGTCCATCGGCTACCGATTGTCGCGGGTTTTATTTTTTAAAGTTTTCTATAAAGTGATTATTATATTGAGACCCCTAGATGCAAAATCAGATCTATCCATTTGAAAAAATCTGAGAAAAACGCGTCCAACTCATGTTTCCTCAATTTTAATTTTTTACCAAAAATATAAAATAAAAAATAAGTGTATAAATATGATTCATTGAAAGTTTTTTCAAGAAAACAGTAATATTTTTCAAAATCTGATAAGTTGCGAAAAATAAAATAAGTTTATGTGGTTTTAAATGCCGGTTATATTTTTTAACCCTTGGTACTTTAAGCTTTAACCTTAGAGGTATATGCAGGGTAATCTAATTGTCCGAAAAAGTACAATATTCCTGTTCTTTAACGAAATATGACAAAAAGGTTTATATAAAGGTAGTAGGGTTTTTAAACGTACATGTACTAAAAATATTTTAATGTGTTGTGTGCAAAAAAATTATGACTAAAAAGTTAGTTTTTCTAAATTGGAACCCCTATTTTTGTTTACAGAATCAGCAGTGGGATCACCACCCTCGATTCTCGATTCGATTTACAATTTTCGATCGAAATAGAGGAATCTTGGACTCCGACCTTCAATGTTTCGCCTCTATTCTAAAAATGGCCTGGTATACAGTGTTTCATTAAAAAAAATAGTTTAGCATTTTAAATAATAAGGTCTTGGCCATATAAGAAATACCCTGTATGAGATCTAGTGAATTTTCTTTCAGGGATTTGTCTGTTATCCTTGGTGTTTTTAAACATTTAGCTAAGTATTAATAAGTAATGTGTTTCCTTTTTTGTCTAATTTTCGGGTATTCTGTTTTTTAAGAAAGTTTCAGTAAATTATAGATAACGTGGATATCTCGTTAAATAACAGAAATATTGGACATACTCGGACAATTGGGCCACCCTGTATGTATGTCAAAACTAAGTACAATAAATTTTGGTCGACGCTAATTTTTTGGAATACCCAGAACAAAAATTATACAAATCGGTTATCGCCGTCTTGAAATTTAACAAGATCTGCTTTTTCTTCTTGGGTTTCACCTATTTTTATAACGTTCTCTTTGCATTTGCAAAATGACTTGTTAACAGTAGCGTAGCTAGGCGTAGGCAGTGTAGGCGGCCGCCTACGGCCTTGCACCTGGGGGCTTTGCAGTAGAAGATATGAAATGAGAGACATAGACATTTTTATGTTATAATTTTGCGCACGATAAGCAGTAGCAAGCGCGATTGAATCTTGCACTAGGGCGCAATTTACCACAGGAACGGCCCTGAAACCAAGAGTGATAAATAAGTATACAAAGATATGAATTTAAGGGTGGGGACCTTTTCTTTTGTTCTCCAACTTTTAATAAAGGGGCCTCGCAGGTATATGTTTGCCGATGCCAATATTTTAAGTGTACTAAAAGACATTGAAAAGAGTGTGTATTAAGAGCTAGAGGTTTTTTTATCCCAACTTTTTTTGCTATCTTCATTGACAAAAGGGGCCTCGCGGATACGACTTCGCCTACGCCTGTTATGCCCACGCGACGCCACTGCTTTTTAAAAATGTTTGATGTCGTTAAATGTAGCTTGTTTTGAATTTTTGGCAAACATCTAATGCAAAACGACCATAGAAAAATCTTATTTTAAAAATACTAAGAAAAATAATGACAACGACGAACGATTAATTAACCTAATCACGAACAGGATCTTTAAACACAAAGATATCCACAGGTACACGTGGTCACAACCCACTCGAAACGTACGATCGCTATTTACTACATAATGGTAATACAAAACTAAACTAATCGTTAGGAATGTAAGAGTTATGCGAGAATTGGAGTGCGCATCTGACCACCACTATTTATTGCCTAAGATTTATTTGCCATGCAGACCTTATCTCCCACAAGAGCAAAATGATGACGACAGATAAGAACAAAATGGGATAACCTATAATCTTGCTGATCTTAATGATGAATCCGCTAGATTTCTATACAAAATGCGACTGGCAACAAAACTAACAGCAATAGAAATCGGTAGCCCAAATACTATACAGTGTGTCCCGCTTTTCATGAATACACCCTGATATCTCAGTTATGAATAACGCGATTTTCTTCAAATTTTGGTGGTGATCGTATGTTAGAGAAATGAAGTATTTGGCATAGTGAAAACTTTCATTCACCATTGGCGTGTGGTCTTGGTGGGTAAAAAGACTTGATTTTTTAGGAAAAGGTTATTAGGGCTTATTCAAAAAAAAATTCTGTCAGATTTAGAGTCCGCATCCCCAAAAACCCCTTAATTCATATTTTCAAAATCTCAAGAACTGATTTTAGCAAACTGTGATATCAAAATTACTAATTGCATCATTTTAGATTTCTGTATTTTCAACATAACTACCTTCTAAAACAATACACTTTTCAACATTTCTTCTTAAACGTAAATTAACTTTTCTTAAAGTTTGGGGAGTAATTTCCTGGCACGCTTGCCTGATTCTAATGCAAAGTTCCTGTCTATTTCGCGGCCTAGTAGCATACACTTTATTCTTCAAGTATCCCCAGAGAAAAAGTCACAAGGGGTAATATCCGGCGATCTGGGGGCCATGGTTCTAACGGATAATTTGTACCTATCCACTTCATAGGAAAGTTTACATTTAAAAAGTTCCTAACTATCAGTGAATTATGTGCAGGGGCACTATCTAATTAAAAGTATAAGTTTTGTCTCTGTGCTAGAGGTAATTCCATGAGAAAATCATAAAAATCACTTTGTAAAAAATGCAGGAAATGTTCTCCGTTCAGATTATCCAGGAAAAAGGTCCAACAAGGCGTTCGTTAAATATGCCACACCACACGTTAACTTTTTCACTGTATTGATTTTTACAGTTAATTACCCAGTTCGGATTTTTGGCTGCCCAAAACCTACAATTTTGACTAGACACCACACCGTTTGTAGTAAACGTTGCCTCGTCAGTAAACATTATGTTCTTTAGAAAATGTCTATCGTTAAGATAGTTACCTTGCAACCACAAACAAAATTCAAACCGCCGCGCCGTTCAAAATCACCATTTAACAGAGTATGTAGAAATTTTGGTTTAAATGCCCTAATCCTATTGCGTTTCAAACACCTCCATACTTTGTTTTTCGTTAAATTCAGAATCCTCGCCACTGATCTTAAACTACCATTTGGGTAGTTTCGAAATTCTGCTAAGATACGTTCGTCGTCTGGATAGTGTCTGTGATTTAAATTGTACCTCCTTGGTCTTGTCTTGAAAACCGATTCAGTTCTTGCGAACAATCTGTTAATTTTGGCAGCAGTATCGTGACTAATTGGTGCTCGGTCATGATGCCTGTCATTAAATATTTCACTAACCTGACGCGAAGATCTTTCATTATTACCAAATAAACGGATAATTTCTACTTTTTCTCCAATTGTTATTACTCTTCGGTTTTGTGCCATTTTCGTAACAGTTAAGTAAGACTGCTTGACTTCTTGACAATTCATATGAATTACAAAATGTCAAACAAAAGCTTTTGTTTCAAAGCACTCTGCGATTAATTTGTCAAAAACAGCACAGGCCATCATACCAACAGTAACACAGCGCGCGTATCTTAGCAAAATTTCGAAAAACGTTTATTATAGTAGTTGCGAAGTATTGAATTCAATGGAATGATATGGAGGCGTTTGAAACATAATAGAATTATTATTTTATTATCATTAAAACCAAAAAGTTAGGAATAAATACCCTCTTAAAAAGTTACTTAAAATAAATATTTTTTTCTGTTAAAATCAGCTCTTGAGATTTTGAAAATATGAATTAAAGGGTTTTTGGGGATGCTGATTCTAAATCTGACAGAACAAAAATTTTTGAATAAGCCCTAATATCCTTTTCCTAAAAATCAAGTCTTTTACCCACCAAGACCGCACGCCAATGGTGAATAAAAGTTTTCACTATGCCAAATACTTCATTTCTCTAACATACAATCACCACCAAAATTTGAAGAAATATATATCACACTGTATATGAAGTCACAAAAACATGTTTACTTACATCAAGCAGCAAATAAAGTCTTTAGATAAAAGCACCAAGCTAAAACAAAGATAAAGTCAGCACTATGGTGACTTGACTTTTGTCATTTCTGAAGTAAAAACTCTATAGGAACATATGACAGTTTTTGTATACAGGGTGATCAAACTTAAGTCGGCACTATTGCTAACTTCTTTATTATTGGAGATACAAAGTCGGTTAAATTAGTAAAGTTGTAGTATTTTTTCTCTGACTAACGTGCTCCCAACAGAAAAACAGTTGATCATCGGGTTTTCGATTTATTGCTAAAAATATACTTTTCTTAAATGGAACACCCTGTTTATTACATTACCATTCGAAAGATCTATCAAAGAGCTTTAACAAAAGTTCATATGTGACATATCCAGTTTTTAATAGTTGGAAAAAATACTACGACTTTACTATTTTAAGCGACTTAGTATCACCAATAATGAAATTGAAAAACCAAATATTTGACCGAGCCCTATAATAATTATTACAAATTGGTTTATGTATATTTTTAAGTTTTAGTCGTTACTCATATTATTAACAATGCAAGCAATGTGAGGTATGATTTTTTTTTATTTTTTACAAATTGTTAAGGCTTCAGCTTCATAGAAAAGAGGTAAATTTGCGGTATTTTGTTTTTGTATTTGCATAAGTTAAGAAGTTCTGTTGTGTCTAATGTTATTAAAATGGTATGAAAATAAAATCAAGTTTTATAATTTTGGTTCTCCTTAACCAAACAATTTTTTTTAGTTGATGAAGAGACAAGTGATGATGATGATAATGCTAATGCAAAAGATGGTCCAAATACTATACCTGCAACTGCTGATCTACTGACTTTTGGGCTACAATACCTGGATTTGCTGCAATAAGAAATAAAAACAAAGGTTCTTGGCTTATACAAGAATTATGTGACGAAATAGAGCGATCTTCACCGAGGCAAGTTTTCAATATAGATTAACCTTCTTTAAAATACAGGGTGGTTCACCATATTCGACACCGTCTATAGTTAGATAACTCTATGGTTCTAAAAAAGTAAGTTGCTAAACATAGTGGTCGGGTAAGGGCGTTTCCCACACACCGGGATATTGGTGCCAATATCAATTTATTGTGTATTTAGCAGTACTCTGAAAAAAGAAAGATGTGCTCCCAATAAACATTTTATTACTTATTATATATCATAAAAAACAAAGAAAAGCCAAAGAAAAAGCATCACTAGAGACTTCCTTTGTTGACAGTAAGGTACATGGAAGCTAGCTTCTACACATTATTTTTTAAAAAGCTTAGAGAAGATAACTCCCAATATTTTAATTACTTTAGAATGATTGTAGCTACTTCCTAGTGTATCGATTGGAAAACAGTTTAAAACATAAAAAAACTCGAATGGGAGATTGTATTCCTCCAAAAAAAAAAGGATGGTTCGTCTATCCAATTGTCGAGTTCAACACCGGCTACATAAACCGTAATCGGCGACCCGATAGACAAGTGGTGTTATCTTGTTTGGAAACTTTCTGTTAAGGCACCTAATAAAATTTTACCTGTTTGACCCTTGGTTTTGGTCATCTGGACAAAAAGCTTAATTTTTTTTCTTCTTGTTTGGTACCCTACAGGTCAAAAAACTAGGCGCTTAGGTCTACTAAGGTCAGGTCAGAAAACAAAAAAATCCAAAAATATTTAAATAAGTAATTAGAAAACTAAAAAATCGACGTTTCGGTAGCAAGTCTGTTAACGTTGTCAAGATAAAATTGAATTTAAATAAAAATTTAAAAGTTAACTATTATTAGTTTAAAATGTATAGCTTTAATTTCAGAATATTCTAAAAATGCGTTTTACATTAAATGTCATTTTTTTGTTGTATTATAGTGGCACATACATAACTATACAGTATTGGTTGCTGGTGTATTTATTATATATAATACAAAAAGGTGATGGGTAAGTTGATTTTGAGTTTTCCTGAAAACACTGCATTAAGCAAAGGCAACCATGTGTTATTTAAATTAACAGATATTGAAGCTACACATTTACCTTTATTAATTAATATGTACTTTTTTCATTTTGCGTTTTTTAGAACAAGTTTCCTTTGCTAAAATACTTGAAGCATTCCACTTTATTCTGTGATTGTTTTTAAATACGTGTTGACAAATTTGTGAAATTCTGTGTTTTTGATATATGTTCTGTCTTCTTTTATGCATTTAGCTAATGGTCTATAAGATTCACCTATACAGCGTGTCTTCGGAAGTTCTTACCAAATGGGAAGCTTTTTAATTATTAACTTTACCAAAAAAGTAACTTTTCATAAAAAGTCCTGCTTGATAAGAAAATACATTTCCACAAAAATATTTAAAGGTTGAATGTACAGGGTGACTTAAAAATGACTTTTTTCAAACTAAAATAAACGTTATTTTTTAACTACGGTATCAAACTTTAAAGGGTGATTCATTTTATGAAGAAAAGTTCCTATAAACAGATGAGGGGGTCAGTGGAAAAGTGGTACAATTAACATTTTGTAAAATGAGAGGTTGGAGCAGCAAAATTTTATTTATATTTATGCTTTTTAGAATTTTATATTAATTTATTATTATTTATATTTTATATTTTTAGGATTTTATTACTAGCAATTAACTTGGGCTTTTATTACTCAATATTTTCTAATTCTTACGTGTGGTTTGCAAATTGTCACTTGTACCATTTTTTCACTGACCCCCTTATATGTCCGAAGTTGCTTAGTTTTTGAGATTATTATAATTAATATAATAATTAATTAATATTTAATATTTCTTTTTAAATATGTTTTTTTTTAATATCTTAAGCAGGAACCCAGATACGAAAAAAAAATTGTACGGGTATTCGATTTAGAAGGAAAAATTGCTTATTTTTTTAATTGCCCCATATTTTTTAATAAATTCAAGATCAAAATTCAAAATCGATGTATTTTAGCACGGGGAATTTGAAAATCACATTAAAAAAACAATTGCATGAAAAACAAAAGAATTTGCATTTTTTTTAATGGAACACCATATTTATATCATTGAATTATTTGCTCAATTATAAGTATGTTTTATTAAAAGTACTATAGGTCTGTCTTTAACTGTTTTTGGGGTATCGACGCTTAAAGAGTCATATTTTCGGCTAATATTAATTCTTATTCTAATACTTTAACGTCATTAAAATTTTTACCTATTGGTGGATTTAAATACTAGTTTTTTAAAATGAATTATTTGTTAGATGAAATACTAGTCTATATTACAAGTGTGGAGAAAATGCCAGTGAAGCAAAAAGTAGAAACATTGAAATTTTTCAAAGAAATACAAAAATGACTTTGAAGTGTCAGGTAATCACCTATATTTCATATTGAGATATTTAATTAAATAAGCTGAAAATGTGACCTTTTAGGCCTCAAAAACTCAAAAACAGTAAAAGATAAACATATAGTACCCTTATACTGTGTAAGGCTTTCGCGGCCATCTTCTGCTAAACTTATGTTTTTGGGCTATTCGGCCGTCGTCGAAGATACTGTTTCCTTAAAGTTTCGCCAGCGCGAGTGGTTGGCATCCTCAAATTCTTTATGCCCGTTCTGTAAGCGTTTTGATAATACCGAACTTTTGGCAAGGATGGTGGTTAGAGTATCTGTGTAAATATCTGTCTCTGTGAGTCGCTTTTCTATAGACTGTGTGCCTGAGCCGCTTGCCACTTCTAGTAAGTAAAACATCTAAAAAGGCTATTTTGTTATTATTTTTTTTAATTTCCATTGTGAATTGGATATTTGCATGTTTACTGTTTATGTGGTTTAGGAATTCTTGAAGTTTTTCCGATCCATGGTTCCAAATTACAAAGGTATCATGGACATACAGAAACCATACCTTTGGTTCATAGCGGGCAGTACTTTTCCATAAAGAAATTTGCTACTACTGAGCTAAGTGCGGAAAGGCCCCGCCCTCCAAGGTGCCTATAAATACTCGCTGCGTTCGCGCCGTGACACAGTCATACGCAAGTAGTCTACCAGGAACCTTCAGAGGATGCCAACCACTCGCGCTGGCGAAACTTCAAGGAAACAAAATCTTCGACGACGACCGAATAGCCCAATAAAAACACATAAGTTTAGCATATACTAATCCTTAATAAAAAAACACTTAGAATTGACCACAGAATTCAAAAATATATTAATAAATATGGTGTTCCATTTAAAAATACAACATTTGTGGTGTAAGTCTTTTGTTTTTGATGCAATTGTTTTTTAAAACGATTTTTAAATTCTTCGAGCTATAATACATCGATTGGCTTGAATTTCTTTAAAAATATGGAGAAAGTAAAAAAATATGCCATTTTCCTCTTAAATGGCATACCCTGTACTTAACTAAAAAGTTGTATTTTTAGTTGCTTTATAGGAAAAAATATAAAAACTAATTAAAAAGCCAGTGGCATACAGTGGACACAACAGCCAATATTATTGAGAGAAAAATGTACGCCACTGGCTTTTTATGTAGTTTTTATAGTTTTTATAGTTCCTATAAACCAATAAAAATACAAATTTTTAGTGTAGTACATTTTTTTGTATCTGGCTTCGTATGTAAGATATTTAAAAAAAACATACTTAAAAAAAAATTAATGCCCTGTATCTCAGAAATGAAGCAACTCCGGACATATGTTTATAAGAACTTTTCTTTATAAAATGACATAACAAATCACCCTTTAAAGTTTCGTGCCGTAGTTAGGAAATACCCTGTATATTAATTTGGTAAAAAGTCTTTTTAAGGCACCCTGTACATCTAACATACAATTATTTTTGACAAAAATGTTTTTTCTCATCAAGCAGGACTTTTTATGGAGAGGCACATTTTTTCGTAAAGTTAATAATTAAAAAGTTTTCCATTTGGTAAGATCTTTCACAGATACGCATTTATCACATTCAGAAGGTATTTAATAAATGATATTTTTTGTTCTTTCATTTATGTTGTGTGGTTTTGTTTTTGTTAATGGAGATCTTTTAGTGTTTTTGTTTTTTCCATACATTCCCGGCCTATCAAATGAAATTCAACGTATAGGAAATAATTTAATATTCGCAAAATCTTTAATTTATTTGTTTATCATAGGTAAATCTTGCGACAAGCTTTGATATTGTTACGGACATTAAAAATAAGTGTTTTTAGTTTATAGAATAGTATAAAGTTAGGACCGTTTAATTTAGTCTGATAATTTATTTGAAAATTTACCTTAGATTTTCCAAGTTCTTTTATCAGTTTCGAAGGTTTCCGAAAACGCCCGAATTATCCATTGAGAACTTTTATGCCATCCTGTACTATGGAATTTTCACGATATTTCTCGAAGATTCTAGATCATTCTTTACTCTTCCACCATACTATAAAAGGGCGACGGGAAACCTCCGATCAGTTAGTATAGGTTCGACTTTTGTGGTGTAAACGAGACATTGACAAGTAAAGATTTTGTCGTTGTAAACATAGTTACGTTGGATTGTTAATAAAGGTATAAAATAGAAGACACGTGTTTTTATACGAGGTGTTTCGGAACAATATCATATAAATTGGGTAATGACGTTTATATGCAGATAGTAAAAGTTTTTTTTATTTTTTTAGTGCATTTAAATATAAGCTTGTTTTTAAAATAGTTTTTTTACTTTGAATTTATTTTTTCTTTTTAGTTCTCTCTGGAAAGGTATTTTCATCTCATTAAACGTACCATTGTTGTAAGGTCGTTTGCTGGTTAATTTCAGACGGTCTAGCTGTAATACGATTGGGAATTTGCACAGAGAACTCCAAAAACCCCAGTTTTATTAAAAAATTAGAAAGCATAAGAAACATAGTCCTCCATATTGGATTTAAAGTGACGTGCTTTCATTTTTCAATTTACTCTCAGCAGGGCCTTTCACGTAATAGCTAGATTGTACGAATGCATTAAACATCACTAGTTTGCCATCTTGGGTGTTTCGCCATATTGATTTACAATGATGTCACTTTGTATTTTAAATTACTCTCAGCAAGCCCTTTCATTTGATACCCATATTGTAGGAGTAAATTTAATAAATTAAAAGAAAAAATAACTATAGTACAAATTTTACCCCTGCGGAATAAACAAAAATGAGAATAGGATTTCTAGTTATTAAACATAGGTTCATTAGAATTCAGAACATTGACGTTTTATAACCTTAAATATTGTGAACACCTAGTATAAAAAAGTATTCATTTTGGATATTTAAAAAATATATATACATTTTAAGAATTTTTAAATAATAGGTTACTTAACATTGGGAATTTTGCTAAATAAAGATAGATGTGAGGTGTCAAGGTTTTAAAACTATAAATTAAACAATTTTCTAGGTTACTCTTATAATAATAAAAACATTAAACAAGGTGGATCGCGTAGAACTGAAAAAAAAACACTGCCAAATATATTATTTAAAGAGAACACAATTTTGAAAAGGGGATAGTAGTGGAGACGGTAGAAGAAGCAAGGGTAGTAGAAAGTAGAAGTGAAGTCAAGTAAAAAGTTAATGTTCTAGTTAAGCCCCCATACGGCTACCCCGAGTGGGGGTATGCCCGTACTAAATTTAGTTAGTCAAATAATTCCTGTAATCTTATAGTAAAATAAAAAAGATATATTTTTATGGTCCACCGGTCTTATGGTCCAAGAAGATAGTTTCAACCAAACCAAACTATTGTGTACTGATGTTGTTTTTTATTATATCGAAAAATTAAACCTTTTTATTTATCTCATAAACTATGACAAATCGTAACCAGTGTTCCGTCTTTTTCCACTGCGACAAAAAAACTCATCTTGCCAAACTCCAAACTCTTTTATCATAGTTTTTACCTAAAGCCCAAATCTTATCTAAAAATACTGGCTTGTAAAGATTTTCTTGCTGTGCTTTAATATATTCATTTAAAAATGAAATCATCTTAAAACATACCCCAGTGACGTACAAAAGAAACATTGGAAAATTATTAGTTAAATCTATGTAAAATTGTACCTATGTGCAAATTATATCATGAATATGATGAAGCTTTCAGGGGTTAGTTTTAATTTTAATTGCTGCTATTTTTGGGTCACATTACTGTTATACATTACATCCAAAGGTCTAAATGGACTTTTTAAATAACATTATTATTGTATGAAGTTTTTATAATTTGTAAGGCTTCATGACTTTTTTATTGCTTTACAAAGGTTTGTATTCCTTTTAAAGTTTTTTAACTAATTCGGTTAATTTTGCCAACAAATCTGTCACATCAAAATTATTTTGACGTTACCAAGTGAAATTATTTTAATTGTGTCTAGGTACGACGGCACTTTTCTCTGGTAATTTTTTGTTTCGTCTGGTTTGATTAAGTTAAAAAAAAACAGAAAGTTTTCGCTGGGGTAATATTTTTTCTATAGTACGCCATCTTAGGTGTTCCGCCATGTTGGATTTAGATTGAAGTCACTTTGGTTTTCGAGTGTCTCTTAACAACCTTTTATTTGATAAGCATATAGCAGAAGTACATTAAAAAGTCCGCCATCTTGGGTGTTTCACCATTTTGGATTTAGAAAGATGTCACTTTTTTTTCAAGTTACTCTCAACAAGCATTTTCGATTGATACTCATATTGTGGAGGTGCGTTAAAAATAACTAGTCCGCCATTTTTAAAAGCCCGCCATATTGGATTTGAAGAGACGTCACTTGATTTTTCGAGGTACACTCAGCAAGCCCTTTTATTTGATAGTCATATTGTGGGGGTGCATTAAAAATAACTATTTCGCCATCTTGGGGGTTCCGCCATGTTAGATTTAGAATGACGTCGCACAGCTTTGTCATCCAAACTAAACGGGTATACATAACTTCTGCTAAATCAGTTTAAAATAGATGCTTCAAAATAACACCCAAACATTAATTAATGCATAAATACATTGCAAGTTAAGTAAAAGCTTGTAAAATAATACAGGGCGTTTCATCGAAACTACCATAGGTAAAGACCGCGTATCTACGTTTGATCGAATTTTACATGGGAAGGTTAAAATCTTTTAATACCGTTATTTTAGGGGGAAAATTGTCAAATTTTTACTAATTAACTAGCTATGATTCCCGGCTTCGCTCGGGAGTTTATATGAGACCCAAATTTGTTCTGAATGAAGTTCAACTACTCGACAACAGATGGCGCCACTACACATATTTTACATTTTTGCCACCCACAACCACCCACTTCCACCCACCTGGACCAAACTCCCTTACTCACAATGGGAGACCAAGGGGTATTTGTAACCCCGACGGGAAGTCGATCGGAGTTGCGGATGATAGCGAAAATCGTGGACACACGAACGTACATTAGCATTTTATATAATATATTAGACTAGCTATGATTCCCGGCTTCGCTCGGGAGTTTATATGAGACCCAAATAACCGTTGTTCTGAATGAAGTTCAACTACTCGACAACAGATGGCGCCACTACACATATTTTACATTTTTACCACCCACTTCCACCCACCCCGACCAAACTCCCTTACTCACAATGGGAGACCAAGGGGTATTTGTAACCCCGACGGGAAGTTGATCGGAGTTGCGGATGATAGCGAAAATCGTGGATACACGAACGTACATTAGCATTTTATATAATATATTAGATTAGAGAATCAATTATTTCTCTGTATTTTTACCATAGATTATCTGTTTTGGCTTTTAATGAGGATCTTACGTTGAATGTCCGCGAAATTGAAAATTAGCTACAGTTACGCAGATTTGCACTATCGCCGACGAAAAGTGAAACTATTTTTTGAACACCCTGTATAGTATTTGATGTAAGTGTGACCTACATAAGAAGTATAGCTAAGGGCGTTCATTGTCAATTTTGGCATTTTTCCCATGTATTTCTTATGGGAGAAATTTAAGGTTCGAAAACGCACTTCTGGTGTCATCTCAAGGTTAAAGTACAGCAGACGACGCGACGCCGGGATGTAAACTCGGATCACAGCGTCATTTGACGTCTTCACCTGCCAAGGATTTAAAACCAGATCACAGTGGTATTAAAATTTTTATTAATGTTAATTTATTAAATAATAAGTTACGGTATATTCTATTTTTAGAAACGGTTTAAAAAGAGATTTAAACGCTGAGTTATTGACATGCAGTTTATATTTTAAAATTAGTGTGACATCATCAAAGTAAATGAACCATTGCGACCTTAATAGGGTTAAAAGAATGAAACTTGATAGAACGATAGTTGACAAAATTTCGCCAATAATTTCAAGGTCAAACCATATAAACCATGCCAAAAAAGACCGATACTAACAAAGCTTCGGCTGCGGTAAGGTAATATACATTGGAAATAAAAAAGTAGCGTTGTAGTATAACGAAGTTACTATATTTTTATTTCATTATATTAGAAGTTATTATTTTGTTTTCTTAATTTCGTTATCCGTCGTAGAAAATGACGGGTTCTTTTGTATAGTGTAGAATAAATCACGGGGATTCTATTTTCATTATTAAAACCGTTACAAACAAAGTAAACGTACTTCCGAATGTCGCGCCGGTGATGTCCGCGAAACCTCGTGAGACCCGCAGTCCCACTGCCGAAAAGTCTGAGATGACCCGTAAAGAGTGGGGACTTTGGTTATTTAAACAGCTGCAAGCGGCACCGCAGACAGAACCTCACGTTCTCGAACACCAGCAGCAGCAGTAGTAGCTGAGCGGTCCCAACAGTACCAACAGAGGACAACCGACAGTATCCGAGCCGAACGACCATAGGTAAGACTAGGTGGATTCTCCTGGATCTGATTCGCCCAGCAATAAGACTTCCTTTGTTTCTTCTACTTAAGTCCTGTTATCCTGTTGGTTAATTCCCGGATGGCATAAAAGGTTCGAACCTGCCTATCACTTGTCCGAGGCAGTAACGTCACTGGCAAGGTGCATTAATTCCCGGCCAGTGACCTTCCTTCTAATTAGGTTTAAATCTGCCTAACCGCAAAACGAGGCAGTTCTCCCACTGGCAAGGTGCAATAATTCCCGGACAGTGCTTTCGCAGTTTTTTGGGCAAGGTTGGCCCACTGGCAACAGTGCAATCGTTTCGTCGATATGTGTCCTGTTATCCTGATGGTTAATTCCCGGATAACATAAAAGGTTTGAACCTGCCTATCACTTGTCTGGGGCAGTAACGCCACTGGCAGGGTGCTTTAATTCCCGGCCAGTGACCTACATTTGTAGAGGCCCCACCCCAAATTTACCGTACACGAGCGATTCAGACATCCATATTATAAGTATACCGATTGACGGCTATAAGACCGCTACCATAGAGAATCACCGCCGACCGTATATAGTAGATATAAGACCGTTACCGTAGAGAATCACCGCTTACCATATATAGTAGATATAAGACCGTTACCGTAGAGAATCACCACCGATCGTATATAATAGATATAAGACCGTTACCGTAGAGAATCACCGTTGACCGTATTGTAGTAGATTGTAGATAGCTTAATTAATCTTTTATTCATTTCCAGGGTGGATTCAATAATATTTATTAAAATATATTTTGCTATGTATATTTAACGTATTGAATATATCTGACTTTATTTTACTGTTCTTACTATAATTGTGTGTCTTATTTCTAGTATAGTAAATTTGGACTCTGCGCGTAAATTTGAACCTTGGAGAACCTTTCTCTATCGCTATCCTAGAGGCAAAGTGGACCCTTTACCAATATAAACAACTAAGGGTGGCCGACATATTAATACTAACGCGCCAACAACTGTAGTTTTCCGAAACCTCGGAAAATTATCGTTACAGTAGTAAAATTATTATTTTCTAATAATAAAGATCTTGCGGTTTTTCCGCGAACAATGCCTCCCTCGTTTTTAAAACGCAGTTGCGAAGGGAATTCCCTTGCCTTTCCGGGCAGTTGTTTTCTTGTCTGATTTTTTCTTAACTTCTGCATGACCGTACAGCACAATTACTTTAGCAATACTAAGTGTTGAATAAGAAGCTCAAGTTTGTATATGTCACCGCATACTAACTGTAGTCATTTAGTTTAAACCTGTTATTGACACAACACATGCCTAAAGCTTAAGCAACACAAGGTTATTAAAAACCATACCGTATTTGGAAAAACAGGCTGTTATTTGAAAATACAGGGTTGTTATTTGAAAGTACAGGGCTGTTTTTTGGAAATACAGGCTGTTATTTAAAAATATAGGGCTGTTTTTTGAGAATACATGTCTGTTTTTTGAAAATACAGGGTTGTTTTTTGGAAATACAGAGCTTTTTTGTAAATACAGGTCTGTTTTTTGGAAATACAGGGCTGTTTTTTTGGAAATACATGGCTGTTTTTTAAAAATACAGGGATGTTTTTGGAAAAAAAGTGTTATTTATTAAAAAGTAAATCCTAATTATTTTAAATAGTTCTTAACCATGAATCTGAACAAGTTAGACAAGGATGCGAGGCGTAGAATACCAGAAGCAACCAAGAGTATTCGAAAAAAATACCAGGATTTAATGAAGCAACAACATGAGGAAGGCGAGCTAGAATTCGATACGAATGATGAGCAAAGCTCAGAACAACAGAATTTACAAGAAGTTCCAAACATTTTTCAGCCTTTGGGTGAGCATTCGCGTAATGTAAAAAAAATATATGATTCACTAAAATCTGGCCGTTATGAGAAAGCTGTTGCATTGGAGAATACGTATAGAACTTTAGCAAAAATAATATCGAAATCAATACAGAAAACTCAATTTGGTAAACAATCATTTACACCAAAGTCCTTAAAAAGTCATCAAAATGATTTTTTTCTCAGACAGTAATAAAGAAAGTACGATCTTCTCTCAACTTTGCCAGTCCCGTTAAAAAACAAGACGATGCACAAAAAGAAGAATATATGGATAGTGATGGTGTGACACAGGAACAAGATCAAATAATGGAAGAAGACGAAACAGAGGAAACTGATTTTAACAGAACTATCTGTGAACACCATCCTAAAGAAATTTACTTTGATGATGATGAGTTTAGAGTCGATCAACGATTTAATCCTGTCCAGATTAAAAGCATTCCGGAAGAATCCTTTTAGGAATATCTAGATCAGTATGATCCGCTTCAAAGAGAATATGTTAAAGGCTTAGTTAAAGATACAAAAAATGAATACGATCGAAACTATATAAAACATAATATGATCACCGATCATCTAACTTTTGGTGATTCCCGGCTTGAATTTAAGGGTCCGGATATTTATGTTAAAGGAGAAAAATTTTCCGGAACTCCTGGTCCATATAAACTTATATTCAAAACAAATCCGTTAAAAAACAAATTTACAGCATTAGACGAGCGAGCATTTGCAAAATTGGTTTTGCTAGCGAATGCTAGCAAGAGAAATTTTGATGAAAACGAACCGCATGCAGGAAACAGAGGTGTCAAGTACATGTTGACAATTAAACATTACTCGAACATATAAAAGAGGAGCGTGCAAGGAAACAAAAAGAACGCGATAAACAGTTGCTTATTACAAGAGCACAAAATTCTTTGTGCTTTGGTTTATCAAATGATACTAAACATAAGATATTTTACAATAATAAAACTATATTTACGGATATTTACTGGGATGATCCAAATGAACTTGTGAATAGATTAGGATTGTTAATGGCTAGCAGGCAAGTTGGTAATAATAACCACCAAAATGAGATTATGAGTATTATTGAAGAGTTAGGGAAGCCGATGTCATTAAATAAAATGATTTGATTAAGTAACACAACATCATTTTTAAGATGACCCTCGACAAATTCGATAGTAATTTAACTCATCAATATCATTTGGCAAAAAAGCTTAAAAAAGAGGATGATGTCAAGGAAAAGCCCGAAACCAAATTGTATGGTTACATGAACATAATTTTGGTTGGCGAAAAGGGTTTATTAAAACATCGTCTTTTAAATGGCACAAAATTTAATTACTACATGTTTCCCATTAAAAGGGGAATTATTGAATATGTTAATACCTGTTAAAACTTTTATAAAGGCAACAGCATATAAAAACCAAGCGATTTGTTACACCAGAAGTTAAAGTTGGATGAATATATTTTATTTTCAAGGGATAAAATACGACTACGTACCAAAATAGATGCTGAATTTGTAATTAAATACCCTATTTTATAAGATATTATTACTGTAATTTTATAAAAGAATTATTTAGTAATATGACAGCAATGTATTTTTTTATTGGAGAATAAATATTTTACTACAACGCTGCTTTTTTATTTCCAATGTATATTACCTTACCGCAGCCGAAGCTTTGTTAGTATCGGTCTTTTTTGGCCTGGTTTATATGGTTTGACCTTGAAGTTATTGGCAAAAATTTGTCAACTATCCTTCTATCAAGTTTCATTCTTTTAACCCTAATATTAAGGTCGCAATGGTTCATTTACTTTGATGATGTCACACTAATTTTATCAAATATAAACTGCATGTCAATACCTCGGAGTTTAATCCTCTTTTTAAACCGTTTCTAAAAATAGAATATACCGTAACTTATTATTTAATAAATTAACATTAATAATAATTTTCACACATTTTCACAGCTGATAACGTCGTAACTGATAGAGAGTTCATTGTTACGCTTATGTCGGTTATAATTATCTGACCTCGTGTTTGCTATTTGTTTCTCACTTGTCCCGTAGCGTGATAGGTATTGCGTCAGATTTTTACTACGGCAATCCGGGTACGAATCCTGGTAGGGACATTTAATAAGTCGTCCCAAATTTGAGAGTAATCTTAGATGATGACGTCAGATGGCGCTGTGATCTGGGATTACATCCTTGGCAGGTGATGACGTCAGATAGCGCTGTGATCCGAGTTTGCATCCCGGCGTCGTCTGCTGTACTTTAACCCTGAGATGACACCAGAAGTGCGTTTTCGAGCCTTAAATTTCTCCCATAAGAAATACATCGGAAAAATGCCAAAATTGCCACTAAACACCCCTAGCTATACTACTTACATATCGCTAATAGGCTTCAATAGTGACACAAATACCTCTGCGTTTTGAAAAAATAAAAATAAATATCACGAAAGCGAATACGATTTGACACTATACTATACTATTAATAAACTTAAGTTATTTTTTTAAGTAAAATCTTAAACCAAAATAAAATATGGGGTCTTCCATTTAAAATATTATAACTCTTCTTAGACACCCTATATACTCGTATAGGCTACATAGATATTTTAAACTGTGGCCTTGTGTGACCAATATGTTTTCCAATTGACTTATTTTAAAACCTTGGTTATCTAGCTACAGACCGTGTCGAATATTGTATTGTACCCCGTATATTAGTATTCTAGGTATCTGCATAGGCTAGAGATGAACTAATAAAGTGCATTTTTTTTAGCGATCAGCGAACATTATTAAGATTTGTATTTTAGATAATTTCTTTCAATGATCCTAAGATTATAAAGGATGTCCAGTAAATCTAGTGACAAACTTTGGAGTCTGACTTTCCATTAAAATTAAGAAAAAAAGGTCATATGAATAGGCCCTCAACGTCCTACATTTTGAACTACAGAGTGTCAGAATGCAAGAAAAATATTATTTTTAATAGCACCTTTTTCTTTTGACAAATTTGGGAGACATTTCCCAAAATCTTTAAAAATTTTAAAGAATCTTTAAACAAAATATTATTTAACTTTTCTCCAGAATAAAGATATTCAGTGAATATTGTTCGAAAATTAAACTTTTTATTTATTATGAAGACCTATTCTGCACCTGCAATAATATAATAAAAGTTAAGATTATTAAAAAATAATAATAATAATGAATTATTTAATATAAAATAAGTATTTTCATATACTTACTATACAGATAAGGTTGCAAAACTGAACCTATGACCCCCAATCTGAATTGATTTAAAAGTTATCTTACAAAAAACTTTTTTTTTCATTGTATAATAAGCCCAGTTTGTCGACCCCCTGTATATAATTAGTTTTAATTTTTCTGAGAAAAGTGCTACCTACTTAAATTTAGAGAAACACCATTAATAAGTTTATTAGTAAAATCCATATTAAAAAGTAACTTAAGCACAACTACAGTAATCAAGTCAATCAAAAAAACTTTTAACTGATTTGTTTGCATAACCTAATAAAAAATTTTTGGTGTAAATTGGGAAATTTGTCATTGTTACAGTGTTCTATATTTTTAAAGGCTTTAGACTTTAAAGTGATAAGACAAAAATACAGAGTTTTCCATGATGATAACATGAGCAAACATTGGTCAATATTTCAAAAACAATATATACCAAAATTCTAATTGTATTCTACGTAAAAATTTGTTGTAGAATCACCCCTTAAAGTTTTTTGATTGACTGGCTGAACACCCTGTATATAAAATAAAAGTAAAAATAATCAAATGTATTATTTTTTACAGGCATCATTTTCAAGACATATGTACACGATCTGTTTGCAAAGTTACCAGCAGGGAATGGAAAGAAAGAACTGTGACTAATATTATGACTCCTATGGTAGTAACCACTTTAAGAAAAGCTTTTTATTTACCGATGCCAAGAAATAATTAGAAATAAAACATTTACATCTGCTTTAAAAAACAGAACTCAAAATGTATTAAACAAGTTTATTGTTAAGAGAAAAATATTGATTTCTTTGTACAAATATTAGTCAAGTAAAATAATAATAAATAAATACTCTATATTTACAATGTAAGAAGTAATTTTAAATATATTTTATATGTATTTTATATATAAATTAAAAATAAAATGTATTTATAAGTAAAAAACTATTTTTCATAATCGTATTATCTATATTAAATTATTAGGAACATTCTCTGCTGGTTGGTGAAGTGAAATGAAATACAATTTATTTATTAGCCCTAGGACTGATTAGGAGTATCGGTGTCGTCATATATATATATATATATATATATATATATATTAGGGTGACCACAAAAAATCGATGTCGGAATTTTGTTCGTCTGGACCCCACAAAACGATTCTCCTTTCCAGATATTGAGATAGCCAAAATTTGAGCTCGATTAAACGACGTTAACCCGTGCCGCTCGTCGCTCAAAGTTTGAAAAAATCCAAATTTTTGGCCAAAAAGCTGACATATGGAGCCATAACTCCAGAACCGTAAATAATAAAAACATACTTAATATCTCAAAAGAAAGCTAATGTTGTTCTTCAAAATTTATATTCTATACACAATTGTTGTTATTTTAAGTCTAACATAGTTACAATAGCCTTTGACCCCAAAAACGCGACCTGGTACCAGTAGGAGCTAGTTTGGGAGTATTCTAAGAATTTTACGGGTTTTTACATAATGTGCCTAGGAATTAACATTTTTTTGTCAAAACGTATTTTGGAACTCAATTTTCAAACATAAAGAGCCTTTTGTTCAAATTTAATCTTTTAATTACATAGGGATTACCTCGGAGATTACCTGTCTAGTTTACCAAAGAAAGACACGTTTGGCAGGTAAAAAGGAGGGTGAATCTAATTTCTATTTTAGGGATTCCAAGAAAGTGATTAGTGATTTTATTTCAGGGTTCAATCATCTTTTATTTATTCAGTTTAGTTTCTAAGTTGCCTTTGAGCTGGTTAAATCCAACAATTATCTAGTAAAGATATTTTAAGTTTTTTTTTAATTTTCCAAGTGTGTGTTATTGTTTTTATAACTATATTTTTACAGTACATCAAATTCTGAAATGGCATCCGCATCAGGTGTACAAAGTCGGACCAAGGACAAAATATTTCTTGTGGGCTATCCGATTCACCAGATCACTGGTTGTAAACTACCCTCAAATCGTCAAGTTTTGTGTATTTTATTTTATAATTTACGTACTGTGAAATTAACTGTAAGAGAATCAGCGAAACTTGCCATACGAGAAGTGTTAATTTTTTGGGAGAAAGCTCGAATCCCGACTAAACATGAACAAGATGCAATTACTAAGCTGGAAAAACTTCACGCCGAGTGGAGAACTCTTCAAAAAGACCGGAAGAAAACATCGGAAACGGTCAAGAACAAATTTAAACAGTTTGTTGAAAAGTTGGATGATCTCTTTGATATTGCCCAACAAGATGCTTTGACTCTGATGAAATAGGAAGAAGATAAGGCCCAGGTTCCATGACTGGAGTGGATCTCAGGTTGTCTCGAGCTGAAGAAATCAAGGCTCAAAAGGAACTTGCAAAAATAAACCGACAAATCCAAGAAGAAACTTTTGATATTGGTGAGTTTTTTTATTGTTATTATTCTAAAAAATAGATAGTAGATATTTTTTAAATAATACCTATTGATAATTAGAAGTAGGTAATTTAGTACCTAGGTATTATTACTATTCTGCTAAAAAGACTAAGTTTTTATAGTTCTTTTTTGTTGCTTCTTAGATACGGATGATGAAGACAAATTCGAAGAAGTAGAAGACACTGAAGAGGACATCATCTACCAGGAACTTCAGAGCTTGGATGAAATGGGCATCCCAGAAGAAGCTGTAGAAGATCCAGGACAAAATTATCAACTTATGTAGGTACTACGTCTGTATCTTTTCTATGTCTGTTTTACAAGTATATGTATACCTGATTTTTATATTTTAAAATAAAAAATGTCATTTATCAGTATTACTTGTTTATTTTATTATATTTCTACCTTAAACTAAAAAATATAGCAAAAAAAAGCAAAATTTATCACTTAATAACAAAATATACGAAGTATGCTCCTAGTGGTTCCAGGTCACGTTTTTGGGGCTAAAGGCTGTTGCAACTCGGTTTGACTTAAATTAACAACAATTATGTATAGAATATAAATTTTGAAGAATAACATCAGCTTTCTTTTGCGATATTAAGCGTGTTTTTAT
This sequence comes from Listronotus bonariensis, assembly GCA_014170235.1. Lineage (NCBI taxonomy): Eukaryota > Metazoa > Arthropoda > Insecta > Coleoptera > Curculionidae > Listronotus > Listronotus bonariensis. The sequence goes on from JACEGR010004602.1 coordinate 57,946, forward strand.
AATTTACTGTTCTGGAGTCATGGCTTCATATGTCAGCTTTTTGGCAAAAAAATTGATTTTTTCAAACTTTGAGCGACGAGCGGCACGGGTTAACGTCGTTTAATCGAGCTCAAATTTTGGCTATCTCAATATCTGGAAAGGAGAATCGTTTTGTGGGGTCCAGACGAACAAAATTCCGATATTTTTTCCCCTATATGAGATCCGGTCATCCGGTCACCCTAATATATATATATATATATATATATATATATATATATATATATATATATATATATATATATATATATTTGATTGATTTGAAAAGTCCTAGAAACTTTATTTTTTAAATGGAACACCCCCTATATTAACAAGTTTTTATTATAAAACTTTTTTGTTAATATTGCCCTATACATATCTCTATCGGTTTTTGAGATAAAAAATAATTTGGGTTAAATATGGTGCCAAACAAGGCCCTAATTAAACTTAAGTAAATTAGTGCTCTCAATTCATGAAAAGTTGATGTTTTGGTGGTAGTTTAGACAGACATGATGTATTTAATTTACACCGGCAAATCGACTCCATATCATACAGGGCGTGCTAAATTTACTATTATTTCCGTTATTCTTAAAAGGAGTCAAAAGATCATTTTTTTAAATGAAACCCCCTGTATATTACTCAATAAAATTAAAGATGAAGAAGAACGCTTTAAGATGACATATCATGTCCCTATACCTAATAACAAAAAGTTTTATAATAAAAGGGCGAATATAAAAACTTGTTAATATAAGGGGCGTTCCATTTAAAAAAATAAAGTTTTGATTGATTTTGATAAAAGCGGCAACGTCGCAATGCTGAAAATATTTTAGATCGATAGAACAGATTACACAAAACAATATATTGACAAAACTTCCTTTTTTTTTTAACGGGAGACCCTGTATATTATCCCACCAATTAAAAGGTCTTTTAAAGTGCTTTAAAAAAATACTACATTTGATGTATCTATCTTTAATAGTTTCGGAAATATGACCATTTAAATCTGAAAAATTTATATGTAATTTCCACTATACCTACTTAGGACTAAGCTTAGACTGTAGATATAATGGAAATTACATGTAATATTTTTCAGATTTAAGTGGTCATATTTCCGAAACTATTAAAGATGCGATATAGTTCCGGGCAATAGTAGAGTTGTATATTCTTAAGTAGTATAAGGAATTAGTAGTAGTTTTTCTCCAATAAAAATATTTTTTTATTTTTGTTTTAGGTATAGCATCTATTTTTTAAGTTTGATAAATATAAACATCATAAATATTTATTTGATCTCGGTATAATACGTTACTATAGTATCCATTGTTATGTATTGTTGATTGGCTTTGACACACGTTATCAGTAAATATTTTAAATAGAGAAAAAGTTAAGCATCCAAAAAAAATATTCCCAGTCATGGCCGGAAAAGTACGTTGTCCAGCAACGTCCTCTACTTACAGAAAAAAATTGCTTTTAGAAGTAAACAAGCGTATTGGAAATATGTAGATTTCCGTCCGATCGAAGAAAAAAGCATTTTTTCACATTTTATTTATAAAAGAAATCTTTCGGTCATTTCCTAGAGGCAGCATAGCTCAATTTTATCCATATACATTTATCTGAAAAGTTTTCAGCAAAAACAGGCCTGCCACCTCAGTATTTTGTATATTAAGTAAAGATAAAAATAAAAAGGTCAATAAAGGTAAAATAAAAGTACCTAGTAGAGACATATTTTGTATTAACTTAATTTGTAAGTAAGTTACATTTAAAGCCATTTTAAATCCGAGATAAGCGCTATATGATCAGATGGAAATACTATACTAGGAATGGCAGTGTTCTGTGTTAATTCTTCATCACTAGGTAAGGGAACCACCTGTGTCACAGTCAAATTGGTTTTTTCGTAAAAAATATAGTCCAGGCAATCAGCAAAACCTTCGGTGAAATTGGTATATTTTGGAGTACCACACGCACTACCAAGCTTAAAGGATTGTTCTACATTAATATTTTCAATCATCTCATCTTTATCTAAAAAATACATATTTAATATTATTTATTAATATCTATTTATTTACTATCAACATACAATCGCAGAATAATTTAAATATTATTTACCAAAAAAGAAAAGCGGACGTTTTTTAAAAGTAAAACGGTTTTCAAACGGTACAATTTTGTAGGACTGTTAAGGCAAGGCGCGCACTGAAATGGTAGGCAAGTGATAAATATAGACGAGCGCATTAGAGTTGCGGTGGAATGGTGTTTGGCAAGTGTTGGCGTTAATGGCGTACCTATAATCCTCAAAATGTTTAATTTTCAAAGGCTTTAAAGACTTAATCCGCCACTAGTGCACCACCTCGCTGCCACGTCACTTGCTCGCTGTGGCGTATCTAGAGGAATCAGGACCCCGGGCAGAAAACAAACTTGGAAAAATTTTTTGAGAAGCAAAAAAAAGTCCTCGCCCTTCAAATGGGCCCATCTTTTACCTTAACATGATATACTTTAACAACATTGCGCCCCCCTTTCCTACTTTGATACTAAAAAATAACAAAAAGCCCTCACAACAATGCTCCTAAACCCTAATACCTAGGTACCTTATTTTTGTACGGATCTACATTTCATAATAATGGCTTAGTAGACATACATAGCTCTATTATAGCCTACTTTAATATAAATAGACATTTGGAATAAAAATTTCTAAAAACGGAATTCCCAAATATAGGTATCCTATACAGGGTGTCCTATTTTCGTGTGTTTAACGGGGTTTCTCGCTTATGAGTGAAGTTACAAAGATGCGGTTTTTGCGACACCGTGCTACTTTTTGTCAAACGAAAGATGCCGCACACAGATTTGTGCTAGCCTCCTTAGTTTCTTCGCTACAGTGTGATTTTAAAAATGTTGTATTTTCGGTTACCCCACGTATCTGATAACTTATCGAAAAGATAAAAACGGGCCCTTATAGCACTTTTTGCGCAGAATACAGTGGCGTACTTAAAATTTGTCTCGGATTTACTTTCTTTGAGATATTAGCCAAAGTTGCACTTTTTTAAATGGAACACCCCTTATATTTTTTCGTCATATTATTTGCCAGACTGAGAGCTTTCTAAAAATATAATATAGTCAAAACTTATTTTTATAAACAGCCTAAAAACATGCAATTATTTACTTTTTAACATAGGCGGCTTTGGTTTAAATTAATGACAGTCAAATTAATCAACGTCAAATGCCTTCTCGCACCAAAAAATAATCTAGTAATATAAACATTTATTAACAAAACAACCTAATGGATAAAAATAACAATTTTACGCTAGAATTTATCTTAGCCTTAAAAGACAAACTTAACTACTAATTTTATAAATACTGTTCGAATTAGTGACCATGATGTCTTATGCATTGTTGGCATAGTGTCTGTAGTCTTCTTAAAGCATTTTCAATTATGAAAGAGCGGGCTCGCAACTCTCTAAAGGCATTTTTCGTAGCCTCTCTTAATTCCTTAATTGTTTTATACCTCCTCGAGTATATTTTACCTTTTAAATATTCCCACTAAAAATAACCTAAAACTGAGAGGTCCGGAGACCGTGGTGGCCACCGAATAGGACCGTGCGTGGCTATAAATCGATTAGGAAAGTGCTGTTCCAACCGGTGTTGTATCACGTAAGAGTTGTGAGCCGGAGCTCCAACTTGTTGGAAATATATTTAATTTACTTGAACCAAGGGACTACCTTCCATAATAGTAATTGCTTTTTCTTGAAGGATTGGTATGTATCTATCAAAATTTAAATTACCTTGGTAAACACATTATTTAATTCTTCTTCCCAAAATGAAACAAGAAACATTGAATCCAAACCTTCCCTGTCGTTCCCTGGGAAAAATAACGTGTTTTTTTCCTGGCTCCAAAACCTCGAGTTATTCCTATTGAGGATACCCGCAATAGTAAGATGGGCTTCGTCCGACCAAATGATCTTCCTTTCAAAATTATTCTACTTTTCACACATATTGAGAAACCAGTTACAAAACTCCACTCTCCACTCGGGATCGCCAGGATAAAGATTGTGCACAAAAAAGACAAATTGGAAAAAAAATAAACGTACCTATTTAGATGAAGCTCCGCCGCCTCATCGACGTCTTCGTTGGATAATATAAAACATCTATTCTTATCATACTTTTCAAAATGTTCAAAACTTTGGTTTTGTACCATATTTTTAAATAACTGATAACAATAATCTAGGAACTAGCATTAAAAAATTTAATAGCAATCATTTGACGTTGATTACTATGACTGTCATTAATTTAAACCAAAGCCGCCTATGTTAAAAAGTAAATAATTGCATGTTTTCATGCTGTTTATAAAAATAAGTTTTGACTATATTATATTTTTAGAAAGCTCTCAGTGTGGCAAATAATATGATGAAAAAATATACGGGGTGATCCATTTAAAAAGTACAACTTTGGCTAATATCTCAAAGCAAGAAAATCCGAGAAAAATTTCAAGTACGCCACTGTATTCTGCGTAAAAAGTTCTATACGGATCCGTTTTTATCTTTTCGATAAGTTATCAGATACCTGAGATACGAGGGGTAACCGAAAATACAACATTTTTAAATTCACCCTGTAGCGAAGAAACTAAGGGAGCTAGGACAAATCTGTTTGCGGCATCTTTCGTTTGACAAAAAAGTAGCACGGTGTCGCGAAAACCGCATCTTTGTAACTTCACTCATAAGCAAGAAACCTCGTAAAACACACGAAAATAAGACAACCTGTACACCATTTGATCTCTCTTAAATCTAAAAGTAGGCATGTGGTACTATTTATAAACTACTTTTTTAATGTAGAATCTAAAACCTTAATAAAACATAGGGTGTTCCATTTAAAATATTATAACTTTAATATGTCACACTTTTCTGGATCAATATAGTGAGCTACCCTGTATAAATATTTTTTTTTATTTCCTTGTATTTCCTGGCAAGAAAAAAATATTAATGTAATATAAAAAAATATTATTTGTATTATTTTGGATCAAAACGGTCGTTAAGTCTGGATTAACACTGAAAAATAGCTAAAACAAAATTTAGATAATCTTAACAGGGGACTACGATTCAACTAAAAAAAGCCACAGCGTCATCAGCTTGTCATGTTATATAGCACTTTCAAATTATTTCTCTTTTTGTTGCTGTTGTACACTATTTAAACGACGTGTTAAGAAAGAAATAGTTGATTGCCACCTTGTATGACGCTTATTCTTAGTTAAATCGTAGTTTACCTATCTGCAAGACGTTCTTTAATTGTAAGAACTGCAGAACATAAAAACCACACACAAGGAGCGATTCAAAATTAGAGATCGCTGACCATGTTTGGTCTAAACATTAAGCTTCTGTCTATCAGATTTAGACAGATGTCCCCCATTTGTAAACGAATCTGTACATTTTATATGAGAAGATTTATCAATTTAGGGAAATTTTAAATTTATTAAATAAAAAATTACGTTTTTAACTAAAATTATTGAAATTCTTAGCATAAAAATGGTTCTGGTAAAGATTAGGTATCCATAGGATTTTCATTTTTCAGGGAAATTTAGCAAGAATATTGTTTAATAGTCAATTCCTAGTATAATAAAGTGAGGAACGAGTTTTATCCATTAAAAACTAACTTTTAGCAATTTTTTGGGTTATCAACTTATTTAACTTTATCCTTCATTTACATAATAACAGGCTGATGGAAAGTATATACTTATCTACTTTTGTCACCAAAATTATATTCGTTTAATTAGCTGTAAACATTTCCTTAAACTAATGCTATAATATAATTCTCTGTGGAAAATATTCAAATTGTAAGATTTCAGATAATGATGACAACTCTATGTCACATGACAAGAAAATCTAAACATAACTGGTTTTGTACTGTTTTATCAAGTATTTTTGACCAAATTAAATTCTTTTGGTACTTGATATTATGGTTGGGGAGCCCAGAGGGGATTTCAGGATTTACTAAAGCGCGGCAGATTAATATACCGTAGGATAACTTGTACCCGGGTAAGTACCTCCACCAAATATGAGCATCGTATACAGGGTCGAACATAAAAAACAAAAATATATCCATCAGAAATTGTCGAGCGCGTCAACTTAAGATAGGTTGAGTTAATTACATGCTAAACAGTGTATATTCCACTAATCTGACAATTTGAGAGTGACGTAAAAGAAACAGAGGACTACAAAAAAAACGTCACTCAAATTCAGGGATAACATAAAATATACAGGGTGATTCAAAAATCGATCACGAAACTTAAGGGGGTGATTCTACTTGACAAAATAAGGGTAGAGCTTCATATAATTTTTTTCAAAATGTCATTCGTTTTCGAGTTGCTAGCCGTCAAAGTTTAAGTTTTTATTTTTTGTTTTTAAATTACTCGCTTACAGAAAAACCGATTTGACTAATATTTAAAACCTAGACTAAATCGTCTGCGTTTCATCATTCTAGTAACAATTCACATTGATTGTTTGCCGCTAGAGGACACTTTACCTACATTGAAAATTGTTTTTTGTCATAATTTTTTAGTGTTGACAGCTACAGTAGTTTTTGGCATGTTTTCTGAAAGACTGATGCCAGGCCTTTAAAAAAGGTGCTCTTTATTTACATCGCTAAACCCAACGGTTTAGACGTAAATCACCCTTAAAAATTAAGTGGTAAATTTACTTTTCTCATTTCATTACCACCAGCTACCAAGTAAATAGCTATCAAATTATACTAAAGCTGTCAGTGTAAAATAAAATACGCCTTTTAAACTATTTAATTTATAAATTTAAAATAACTAATAATGGCTAATCAGTAAATATTCATATATGGATTATTGCGATATACATTTAATTGCTAAAAATTAATGAAACAGTACTAAACAAACTAAAAAAGATTCTCAAAATGTCCCCCATTTTCTTCAATACATTTCCTAAGACTCTTCAAAAAATGTCGCCTAACTCGATGAAAAATTCCTGGTGTTTCTTTAATAATTTGGCACTTTTCGATTATCCTGAAGCGAAGATCCTCGACGTTGATTACTGGAGTATCGTACACCAATTGTTTCAAATGACCCCAAAAGAAAAAATCCATAGGATTAAGGTCTGGTGACCTCGCTGCCCATGCCAATGGTCCACTTCGTCCTATCCATCGCTCAGGATACGTTGCATTCAAATACTGCCGGACACGTATACTAAAGTGGGGCGGAGCTCCGTCTTGGAGGATCCACATGTTGGCCCTTACTTCCAATGGCACATCTTCCAGATACAATGGGAGACGATATTGGATAAAATCTAAGTATACGTCACCAGTTAATGGGCCATCAAAGAAATGAGGACCAATAAGGCAATCTCCTATTATCCCTGCCACACATTCAGTGAAAATCTACGCTGATGTTTCGTTTCTACCACATTGTTTGAGTTCTCGTAAGCATATATGTGGATGTTGTGTAGATTTGTTATGCCATCACGAGTGAAACCAGCTTCGTCAGTGAATAATATGAAGCTAATTAATCGATTATCGTGTTTATACTTAGCTAGGATCTGATTGCACATTCCCAACCGTCTTGGCCAATCATCGTCATAAAGAGCCTGCACTTTTGTGAATGAAACGGGTAGAGTTGTTCTTCTCTTAGTACCCTCCATGAACTAGCCTGATAGAGCCGCACTTCATTCCCAATTTTTCTAGTACTAGTACCTGGATTAACTTCAATAATTTCAAGCACTCTTTCTTCTTGTTGCACGTTTCTAGAAGTTCTAGGTCTTCCCCTAATTCCATTATAACTTTTAAAGGAACCACATTCCGCAATATATCTTCTTGCCAACTCTGCAATACTATTTGCCTTTCCATAACAAAAATGGATATCACAATATTCGATATTTAAATATTGGTGATTAGCCATTATTAGTTATTTTAAGATTATAAATTAAATTCTTTAAAAAGCGAATTTATTTGATGTTAAACTGACCGCTTTAGTATACTTTGATAGCTATTTACTTGGTAGCTGGTGGTAACGAAATGAGAAAAGTATATTTACCACTTAATTTTTAAGGGTGATTTACGTCTAAACCGTTGGATTTAGCGAGGTAAATCAAGAGCACCTTTTTAATGGCCTGCTATCAGTCTTTCAGAAAACATGCCAAAAACGACTGTAGCTGTCAACACTAAACAATTATGACAAGAAAACAATTGGCAATGTAGGTAAAGTGCCCTCTAGCGGCACAGAATCAATGTGAATTGTTACTAAAATGATGAAGCGCAGACGACTTAGGCTATATTTTCAAATCGGTTTTCCTGTAAGCAGGCAATTCAAAAAAGAAAAAAGAAAAACTTGAACTTGACGGCTTGTAACTCGACAACGAATGACATTTTGAAAAAAATTATATGAAGCTCTACCTTTATTTTGTCAAGTAGAATCACCCCCTTAAGTTTCGTGATCGATCCCTATGATGCTCGAGTAAATCACCATTTAGCATTGTGGGCTCCCCTACTACTATAGTCTAAGATCCCAATAGGAAGCGACCTTCACCCATCTGTTTACCGGATAAAATCTGTTTTATATTAAAGGTAGTATTTAAACAAAGGTATTGCCATAGGGTTGCCTAAAAAAATTAGGTCAAGGCTATGACCAATCAAAAAAAATATAAGTTTTAAAGTTTTTAAGTGACCCTGTGTAATGTCAATTTTAATTTTTTATTGTACATGGCAGTACTAATATATTAGTACATTTGGTTCATCGATTTTATAAATAAAGCTGTGGCAAATTTTTAAATTTTAAATTTTTAAAAAATTTTTTGGTACATACATGTACATGTATTACCTAAAAATATATATTTTAATAAGTAGCATACGTACGTATTTGAAAGATATAAAGGTTTACAATATACAAGGTGTGTCAAATAATTTGAGGTTATTTTTTTTAAAATCAAATATGGCCTTGACCTAATTTTTTAGGCAACCCTTGGGCGTGCTTTAAACACGCCCCTCCCGGCGCATGCCTGCGATTAATACACACTTTTTAAAATGGGGCAAAAGGGATTTTTTTGGATTAAAAAAAACTATGTATTATTGTCAACATAATACACACATTTTTAATCAAACGGGTAATAATAGGGAGTCAGCATCAAAATGTATACAAAATCCGTACTTTAATTAATTTCTTTTTAATGAAAATGCGGTTTATCCAACGATTTTTTTAATTAAAACTGTTTTATGGACCAAACACTCTTACATGGAACTTCTAAAAAAGTGAAATTAGTGGATACCTGATCTTTACCAGACCCCATAAAAATACTTACTACTACTATAATCTATAAAGTTTCCTGGTATAAATCCATCGGTGTACAACCTATAAATTCCACAACTTGGAACACTGTTAAAATCTCCACAAAATATAAGAGATATCCTTTTTCCAGCATACTAAAATAATAATTCCTAAACTTATAGAGACTACAATTTAAATTTTATAATATTTACCCTTTCTTTTAGCTTTTCAACAACATGTTCTAAATACCTTATGGCAATACAGCCATGAAGCAGTCTAATGTGATCGGCATCAGGATGAAAGTATAAATGTGTATTAGCAACAACTAAAACTTCATTATAATTTAAAGAACCTACAACATTTATTTGTAACGCAGTTGTTCTAGCTAATATTCTCTCTGCCAATTTAGCATTTTGTTGAATTCGATTCCAAATATCTGCTACACACGATTCTTTGTCCAGTCGTTCTGAGAACAAAAATTTTTCCGAATCTAAAAGTATAAATCTACTTTTATTGTAGAAAAGGCCAAGCCCTCTGCTACTTCGTAACCCTTGAAATGGAAAATGCTCTCATATCCAAGGTGAGACAAGGTGGGTTCTAAATCATGTTTGTAAACTTTTTTATCTATTTCCTGCAAGCATATTAGATCTGCATTATATCCTGAAAAAAAAAAGAAAAAAAAGGACGATTAACCATATTTTTATATTTCTATTGTATCAAAACAGCGCTTTGATTGTTGCTCTAACGTTCTTTGATTCTGCATGGATTTACTTGAAATTTTAACTGAAGGTAGAAAATAATATATCACCCCGTAGGGGGTAATTTTTTTACCACAGGAATCGATTAGGAACGTAATTCTAAGCAAAAGAGTTTCATATATTTTTTTGTAAAATATATGAAATATGTTTCAAGTTATTCGCGATTAAAAGTAAACATTTTTTGACAAAAGATCGACGTTTTTAATAGATTTTTCGCAAATATCTCAAAAATTATACATTTTATTGAAAACATCGCAATAGTCAAAATTGTAACAATAAAAAAACAAAATTATTTTGTCATATTTTTTTACGACTAATACCTACCGAGATACGGCGTGGTAATTGTTAGTTTTTTCGTCAAATGCAAAATTTGATAGATTCAAAAGTAAATAACGGCTGCCTTCTTTGAGGGCAACTCACAAAATATTTCTTTAGTACATATTTAGATCTTTTTTCTTAAAAAAGTCTTTGGCATAAAAATTAAATGATTTATGATAAAAATAAGGTCAGTACCGAATTTTTCTACTAAAAATTATTGAAATAATAACTACCCAACTACCGGCCTAATTAAAATTGACCTTTATCCTTTTGCAATTCTCATAACACATGTATTTTTAATACGTCCAAAAAGTTTGACCAATTTAAAATGCCGAATTTCAGAAAAAAATTGTAGATTATTATGCTTCGAGGAGGTTTAATCGGATTTTCAAAAAAAAAAATTGATTCGCTTTTTTTAACGTATTTCCATTATTTTTTACTATAGAAATTTTTTTGAACGATTTTTTAGGGTTTTTAAAAGCTATAAGACCTTGTAAATTAAATTTCTTAAGATTTCTTGGTTTTTAAATGGTGTGAATTTAAAGGGTTCGAAAAAGGTGGTGCTTGTTTGTTAATAGAAGTATTAAACGGCTATATCACGTGAAATATTCACTGTACAGAAAATCTACGCACAGAGAAATTTTTAGTAGTTATAAAAGCTGTAATTTGGTAATTCATATTTTTTTAATTTTTTAAAATATTTTCAAAGGTATTTTGAAAAAATGGTGAAAAATGCGAAATTGTGAAAAATCGTTTTTTACTTTAAACTCATTTTTTTTTAAATTAAGCATTTTAAATTGATCAAACTTCTTAGACGCATTAACAATACATATATAAAGAGACATGCAAAAGGGAATGGTCAATTTTAATTAGTGGAGGTAGTTACGGTGCCGTTTTCATTAATTTTTTCATAAAAAATTGGGAACTGATTTATTTTTATTATAACTCAGTTAATTTTTATGCTAGAGACTTAAAGAAAAAGATAGTTCCAGTCATACACTTTAAAAAGATTATGTGAGTTGTCCTCGAAAAATACAACATTTTCCCGTTATTTGACTATAAATCTAGCAAGGACTCAATCTTATGGAAAGTGGCTTTCGGGTAATTTTTTTTAAAAGCTTTATAGGTTGTAGATCTCGACGCCCTGATTAAATGTTCTTATAGTCACAATGCCCGATCGCCTCTAGTTTTAGAGTTGTAGAGCCTGAAAGTTGCGTATTTGCTAACTTGAAATTTCGAGTATCTCCTATGATTTAAATTTATTTTATATCTTAATAACGCTTCTACAAAACATCTTTTGATACATACCTATAGGATATTATATAGAATAGTTAAATATATAAAAAGTGTTTGTATAGGATGTTTCTTATAGCAGTGGCGTGGGAACAAATACAATTATTATAAACTTGCCTAAAATATACAAACTCAAAAAATAACGTTTTTGAGTATAAAAGAACAAACGGTTAGGATGTATTACTATTTTTTTTAACTAATGGTGTGCAGACTAAGCTGAAAGATATAAACATATTTTGGTATTGTCAAAATATTAAGGGTGGAAAAATAAAGTAATCTTTTATTATGCTACCTAAGTTAATACTAATCTACTTAAGCAAAAGAAAGATAAGTTTGATTAGTTAGGTAAAACTAATATAGTTGAAATGAAGAGGTGTTCCCTTATATAAAAAAACAAAAAATGCCTATTATAACTCCAATTTATACAGGGTAAATTATTAAGGTGTTTCTGGACTTTATTTTTGCTCTCCGCTGGTTTTTATATGATGCACCTAAAATATTTTTAAAAGGTTCCTTTTATTTATTTTTTTAGGCTACAGATCCTAAAACTGTAGATATTTAGCGTCTAATTATACAGGGTGTTACAATTTCAAAGTAAATTCTTGCGATCTCGGAATCGGCACGAGATATAGGGTTACTTGAATTAGGGTGAAGTTAGAAAAATTGGTTTTTTTTTATTTTGTGTATTTTAGGCAAGTTTATAATAATTTTATTTGTTCCGACGCCATTGCTATAAGAAACATCCTATACAAACACTTTTCATATATTTAACTATTCTATATAATACCCCATGGGTATGTATCAAAAGATGATAAGCTTTAGTAAGATATAAAATAAATTAAAACTATAGGAGATACTCATAATTTCAACTTTGAGGCTCTATAACAACTCTAAAAGTAGAGGCGATCGGGCATTGTGCCCATGAGAACATTTAATCAGGGCGTCGAGATCTACAACATATTAAATTTTTAAAAAAATTAACCAAATTCCATAAGGATTGAGCGGGGTCCTTTGGCGTTTGACGAAAAAAACTAACCACTAACACGCCGTATCTAGGTTCGTAGTAGACGAAGAGAAATTGAAACAAAAGAGTTTTGTTAGTTTTTTTTTAAAGGCTTCAATTTTGCTTTTTACCGTTTTTTTTTTTTAATAAAATGCATAATTTTCAAGTTATTCGCGAAAAACACATTAAAAACGTCGATTTTTTCACCAAAATTGTCAATTTTAATTTTGAATAACTTGAAAAATATTAGTTCGGCAAAAAAATGTATGAAATATTTTTGCTTAGAATTACCTTTTAAATCGATTCCTGTAGTTAAAATAAATTAAAAAATTCCCCCTCCTACGGGGGTAGTAAACACGCCCAGGGTTTTAGCGCCCTTCGGTTCGATATAGGTTTTGATCCTTGGGTTATTCTCTACCTTCTGTTAAAATGTTTAAATCAATTCATGCAGGACCAAAGAATTGCCAAGTAAAAATGCTTTATTTCCTGTACTAAAACGCACCCTTGGGCGAAAAAACACTTTTTACCACTTCAAATAAATAAAATAAAATAATAAAAAAAACATTTGAGGCCCCTAGATGTAAAACCGGACAAATCCATTTTTGCGAAACTGAGAAAACCGCAAAAACTGTCAATTACACAAAAAATATTTAAGATAAATTAAACTTCCTTAGTAATATTAGATGGGCGATCCTATCTATATACAAAATTTTGTTTTTTTTTTTTTTGATATTTTAAATATAATGTCAAAATTTACAAAATATTTTTGTGCGGTTGTTGCAAAAATTTACAAATTGGGTTTGTCCAATTTTGCATCTAGGCTCCTCATTTTAACTTGAAATTTATGTACGCCTAAAAAAACTTTAAAAAATAGGAACAAGTACACCTTAAAAGATATTTTCTAACTCAAAAAATCCGCGATACTAATTAAAAAATTACCAATAATTTCCTTAATGAACAATTGCTTTCGATAATCAATATTTAATGCATATGGTGGGCAGTATGGGAACAACTTTTCTCTGGTATAATCAGAATCACAATATAAATCGGCCAAAATGTTATAAGTCACTACTCGAAATCTGAAAACAAAAAAAGGGTAGAAATAATATAAAATTGTAGGTTAATCATCGACTTACTTTTCAAAATCTAATACAACAAGAAGGTAAGGTTTTTAAGGTACCTATTTAGAATTTTTAAGGAGTTCATAACTTAAACAAAATTTTAACCAAACCTAGCTTAGTTACTGTTTACTTTGTATATTATAGACTTATTCTTTCAATACACGATCAGTTTTACTTCTTTCAATTCAGTAATCCTAATGATCTGATCAACTGATGCCATTTGAAATATTATAAACATTCAGTTTGATCACTGATTAAGCCTCGAAAGAATAGGTCTTATGTTACATTGATAAAATATACAAAGTGCCATTAACCATATGGAAAACTTTATTATTTATTTTACGAAAAGAAGTTATTCCTTATAAAAAGTTCTGCATGGTCTAAAACCCAAAATGCACTCATCAGATGTTAATTTCTTGCAGTGGTATACGAGGTATGTTAGAAAATATACCTTTATTTTTCATAATCAAAAAATTTATAAAGAAAAGATGTTAAGGAAAAAAGACACATTGCAAATAAAATTAGAAATTCCAATAACAAAACAAAAAGTACCTGGTCCGTTGTTAATGAAATAAAAGAGATTAAAAGTCTGTGGCAAACAAGTTTAATATTTATTTTGTAAATGCTGCTTCAGATCTGCTTGATAATCTGCAGCACATACCTTTCAGTTCAAGCATAGAGTATAATAAAGTCACTTAAAATGTGTCTAACAGAACACGAGGAAATTCTGGAAATAGTTATTTATTTATTATTAAACAATTTTTATTGAACAAACTGTCCAAAAGGCAATCGACCTAAGGCTTTCAACCCTTGGTTTTTGGAAATAGCAAAAAACTTAAAAACAAACAAAGCAGTGGACATGATGAAATATCGTTAAATCTTTTAAAACATGTCATAACACAAATTACACAACCCCCATATCACATATTTAATAATTCCCTAAAATTTGGCATCTTTCCAGATGGTCTCAAGAATGCACTTGTAGTGACAGCTTTTAATAAAGAAGATAATTCAAAAATTGATAATTTATAGACCCATCAGCTTATTGCCTTCATTATCTAAATTTCTTGAAACCATCATTTCTCGACGTTTAATGGAGTTTTTGATTTAAATAATCCGCTAAGTTCTATCCAACATGGATACATAAGCGGAAGGTCTACTGTGACTGCGGTATTTCAATTTTACAGTACATTGTCAATTTTTTGGAAGAGGGAAAGGTTCCGCTAGGGCTGTTTTTAGATTTATCTAAGGCTTATAATACTTTGAATTTTAAAATATTATTAGAAAAATTAAATTGTTATGGAGTAAAAGGAAAACCGTTGGAATTAATAAGATCTTACCTGTCTGGAAGAAAACAACAAATATTAATAAGAAATGAAAACCAAAAATATTTATCTGAAAAAAAAATATCTAAATTGGTATAAAAGTCATAAAAAAGAATATTTTTTTAAAAAATTTAGCACCCTGTAGTTCAAAAACTAAGACGTTGAGGACATCTGTTCATATAAAGTTTTTTTCTAATTTTTATTATTGAATTTATATCCGAAGTTTCTAGGATACCTCGGTGGCCACCCTGTATAATGCTGCAGGCAGGTAACTGGTTTACAAAAAATAAACTAGTTATGAGTAGTAGCAAAACAAATACCATTGTTTTTAAAACAAATAGGTAAAGAATACATGAACCAAGTAAAATAGAACTAAAAGATTATTCTCTGGCTTTGATGGGAAAGACAAAATTTTTATGTGTGGTAATAAATAATGTTCTTCTTGGAAGCATTATGTCAAGTATGTCAAAAAAAACTGAGCTTACTACAGCCTTTGAGTCTTAGCCAAATGCACAGACGTTCGAATGAAAAAAGTGATATATCACACAAATTTTGAAAGTCACATTACATATTGCATCTCTTGCATCCTGTATGGAAATTGGAGAGACATGAGACATACACAGATTGTTTATCTGTCAAAAAGAGTTATAAGGGTAATGTTTGCGATGCATTTTAGATTCGTGCAGAGGAAATTTCAGGGAAAATAGACTGTTGACTGTGACTGCAATTTTCATACAGGAATGTATATTATTTTTGTATAAATGCCGAAACCTTATTCCAGAGTAGCTCCCCACTAAATTTATATTCGTCAAGAAATATTAACTTTATCAATCCTAGACATAGATTAACAATGACTGTAAATGGGGCATACTATAATTGTATAAAATTATTTTATCATTTGCCTATGAACATAAGGACAACTGATAATATTAATATGTTAAAAAGAAAACTGTTTAATTTGTTGAACCCTACACTGTCGGTGAATATGTCAGAAATTTGTAGATATAAGAAAATTTGTTATTCTTCTGTATTGGTATGGCAGTATTACTGTATGATTTTATGTTGATGTTATTTCCTTTCATGTTTTAACCTTACGATGGAACAATATTTTAAAACAAAGATCGTTTATTATTATTAAAAACAAAAGCTGTATTTATTTATAAATAAATAAATAACGCATTTTATTAAATAATATCAAAAAGAAAATTACAAAAAAATATACAAAATAACCGAAGAAGGCAATGTTTAGGGTGGCGAAGTTTAGCACGAAGTGCTACTGTTACTCAACCACATCAAGAAGTCGCCCTCAACTTATCATTTGTCAGGATACGTTAGTGTAACATTGTGAACGTATACTTGTATCTGTTAACTGTCAAACATCAGAATTGTAATTAATGACATTTGATAATAGAGAATTATTGGAATAGGCAAATAGTGCTAGCAGTATTAAGGTAAAAACCTTATTTTATTACTGCTAAACCTTAACGCGCCTATGTGAAGAAGTGTTATTGGTCAACATGATCTGCTTGTATTATTTTTAACCTAAAACTGGAATATTATTTGTTTTTAGTTACCTATAGTCTATTTTATTTATTTGTTTTGTATAGTTACAAATGGAGAAGTTTTAACTTTTTAGTATATTTTAAAGACAAAATTTAAAAATGAACAAAACTTACTTTAACCCTTAACCTCATTTTGTTTTCAAATGTCAAAATAAGGAAGGGAAACGACCGACTTTATTTTGGCACAATTAAAGTCTAGCAGTAAGTTTAATCAAATTTCCCTTATTTAAAACCACTACTGAGCATGCGTAATGTCAAAATACTGCTGAATTTATTACTGCTAGACCTTATATGAATTTCAATAATTTCCTAATAGATAGGCCACTTTGCTGTGAACCTCACCTAGAAACAGTTGTTTTATTCCGGATCATGTTCGACTAATCACCTTAACCTAAAACCACAGTATAACATGGCGCGGTCGTAAAGTAACCTATGTGAATTTTTTTAATTTAAAGCAAACAAATGTATTAAAGTCGAAAATATACACAAATTAATAAAATCTTAACCACGATGGAGTGTCTACGATGAAAAAGTAAAGAAAATACCCGGCGATGAAGCAGATGATGGAAGATTAAAAAGTAAGACAAACCCAAGTATTTGATTTTTTTAAAGAAAATGCCATAAAATACCCCTGAATCAAGTTTTTAATAAACTTTTATGTCAAATTCGGGAAAATTGCCGTAAATTTTGCAAATTTTAAATTTTTTTGTGGATAAATTTTGACATAACCCCAACTGTGGCACGTGTTTTAAATTTTATTTTCCGATTTAAGACGGAAATATGGATTTCAGAGGTATTACGCCAATGTGCTTTGTCGGCAACGTTAGTCAAATTGGATTTTTGGAAACAAAAATTCACAAATAACCTAAAAGCCATGGAACTAAGTAAAAAGAAGAATCCACTAAATGTGCACAACTTTTAACTCTGATTGGCGATGAAGGCTTACGAATTTACAATACATTCCAAATCGGGGAAGAAACAGAAACATTGAAGAGAATTTTGGATAAATTTGATCAACATTTCAGCCCACAGAAAAATTTGACATTTAAACGGTTGCTGCGCTGACTAAGGAGTCATGGGTGACGGAGCTTGAGATTGGCAACGCACACAGTCGTCTGAAGTTCAAACTGGACAGCGGCGCAGAAGCAAATATACTGCCTGTAAGTGCTTTAAGGAAAATAAATTACGATTTGTCAAATTTAGAATCCACAAATATAAAATTAAGTAGTTATACAAAACATGGTTAACCTGTCATTGGCCAATGCTTTTTAACATGCAAAACTCGATATAAAACACCAAGTCTTTTATTCTATGTCGTAGATATTGACAGTTTTCCTATTTTGGGTTTAAAGGCTTGAATTCAGTTGAAATTCATTAAAAAAGTACAGTCAATAGAATAATAGAATAAGAATATTGATCAAAAGTCACATCTAAATAAAATTTTAATAAAGTATCAACATATTTTTGAAGGAATAAGTTTTTTAGAAAAGGAATATCACATTGACCTTAAAAATGTAGTTCCTTGTTTTCTTCCACCGAAAAAAGTACCTCTCGCTTTGACGGATAAATTAAAATTAACTTTAAATCAATTAGAGATAGAGACAATATTATTGAGAGAGTTACGGGTAGCTCTGAGTGGTGTAATCCACTATGCATTGTTAAAAAACCTAATGGGACTTTAAGGATATGTCTCCAACCGCAAACGTTGAACTCTGGAATTTGTAGACTATTATTTGCTATTCCCACTTGGGAACATATAGTTCCTAAAATGGGAGGTTCAAAATTCTTTAGTAAACTTGATGCTACTCAAGGTTTTTTGCAGATTAAGTTAGATAAAGAGAGTGCTAAGCTTTGTACTTTTGCCACTCCATTCGGTAGATACTGTTTCAAAAGACTTGCATATGGTCTCTTGTGTTCTATAGAAGTTTTTCAGGAAAAAATCTATAATATTGTTTTAAAATTTCAAAAATGTGTTTACGTTTTGGAGAGTTAGATCATTTAATTTAATTTAGTTTGTTAATTTATTTAAATAATTTACCTTTATTTTTCCAAGTTCTTTCATCACTTTCGAAGGTTTCCGAAAACGCCCGAATTATCCATTGAAAACTTTTATGCTATCCTGTACTATGGAATTTTCGCGATATTTCTCCAAAATTCTAGATCATTCTTGACTTTTCCACATTACTATAAAAGGGTGACAGAAAACCTTCGAAGAATTAGTATAGATTCGACTTTTGTGGTGTAAACTTCGAGACCTTGACAAGTAAAGATTTTGTCGTTTTTGTAACCATAGTTACGTGTCATTGTTAATAAAGGCATAAAAACACGTGTTTTTATACGAGGCGATTCGGAAAATTTGGTGTCAGAAGCGGAACTGGATTACCCGAGGAAGCCGAAGTGGTTAAGTGGACAAGAAAGCAAACTGAAACGATTGAGGAAGTAAGTTCACCTATTAAGCTAATGATGGAAAAACAAGAAGACCTACAAAAAGAAATGAAGAATAATCAAGAATCCATGAAAGAAGACTTAAAAAATAAAATGAAGACCAGCCAAGAATCAATGAAAGAAGAGAAGAAATAAAGACGAGCCAAGGATCCATAAAACAAGACCTAAAGGTAATGAAGACCAATCAAGAAACCCTGAAAGAAGATCTAAATTTAATAAAGACTAGTCAACAAGAAATAAAAAAGCAACAAGAAATGAAGGGCGAAATCCAAATTAGTCAAGAAGAAACAAGACAGCAAATAGAGAAAAAAACATTAAAAAAGCCAAGCCGAAATGAAACAAGAACTAAAAGAAAAGATGGTGAAGATCCGAGAAAGTCTAAAAGGAAAATTTTATCAAAGCCAAGATGAGATAAAGAAACAAATGTTGCTTGAAATTAAACTTTCCAAGGAATATGCTAAATATGAAATGCAAAAAATTAGTTGAAGACAAAGTTAATCAAGTCCAAGGGCAAATGCAACTGGTACAGGTGCCATTCCAGGATGTAGTACTCCACCAACTTTTGATGGAAAGGTACCGTGGGTTACGTACCCTAGACAATTTGAAGCTGCTGCCAGTGGCAATAATTGGAGTTAACTAGAAAAAGCACGGGCGCTAGTACTCGCTCTAAGAGGTGAGGCCATGGAAGTATTAAGAAATATTCCCGAAGAAAAGCAATCCGACTACGAATCGATTGTCATGTTCCTGAAAATAAGGTACGGCGAAACCCACCTACAAGGGCGAAGACTGAAATACAATGAAAGTCTTTAGGAGTACGAAGCCGATATTGTACGTCTAGTTAACCTGACATATCCAGCCTACCCGGAAGAAATAAAACAATAATTAGCGGTAGGCAGTTTTATTAAAGGTCTACGTGATCCAGATATGAATCAAGCTTTAAGAATGGCCAGGTTAAAGAAAATATCTGAAGCACTTGCCTATGCACTTCAATTCGAAACAGCAAAAAAACGTCCAGGAGTCAAGCAAGAATAAGAAGAACGAACTTTGTACCAGAAAACGACTATTCGAACAACGATTTGACCAATGTGATTAAAGAGTTGCAAGAAACAGTACGTAAAAAGCAAGCAGATGGAGACGGCCAAAGTATGACCTTCCGTCGAAGAAACATTATTTGCTGGAAGTGTGGCAACGAGAGGCACGTTCAAAGAAATTGTACCGAATCGAATGCCCCTGCAAGTAATCCGGAAACAGAAAAACTCCCAGTAGCTAGCTTCAAGGGGCGAAAGCTGGCTAGGTGCTACCAAGCCCGATCAACAACAACTATTAGAGTATCCCGGCTGCAGAACAATGGCACCAGCTTGGTAGTACCTGGAAATGTATGCGGTCGGGAATGCGAGATGGTACTAGACACTGGTTCCACACATACCATCGTGAGGCCGAACATCGTAGCTCACTGTAAAATATTCCGCCATGTAAAGAATTACCTTTTGGAAACTGCTAATTGAGGAGTTATACCAGTTAAAGGCATACATGAAGCCAGAATAACCCTAGGAACAACAACAATTATCCACGTCTTGTTGTTGGCGACATCCTGGACAAAGTTATCCTTGGCCTTGACATTATGAAAGATCAGAAGTTTGAACTAGACCTTCCACAACGGGTACTACGAACCAATAAAGAAGAGATCGTAATGGGACTACCACGAAGCAGTGAAACATCGACTCGAGAAGTAGTCCTCACGGAAGATGTTATTCTACCGCCAAACTCAGAAAGCATCATACAAGCAAGGTTTGAAGATTCAGAAGAAGGTGAAACCGTTTTAGTCGAACCATTACAAAATTGTCCGTTATACGCTAAAGGAATTCTACTAGCAAGAACTCTGGCGCAAACCAAAGAAAATATGGTATTTGTCAGAATGATGAACCTGAAAGATTTCCCTCAATAGGTTAAAATGGGTGACAAACTCTATACCTGTCAACCACACCTGCAGGAGTCTCCACACGTAAACTACCTGAGGCTCTACAAGACCTGGTGATTTCATCAGAATCCTTGTTAGACCCAAACCAAGTATCTATGCTGGAAGAACTTTAAAAAAAATCAAGATGTTTTCTCTTTATGCGAAAAAGATTTGGGTAAAACCAGTGTAGTTCAACATCGAATAAACACTGGAGACGCATCACCGATAAGACAACCACCCAGAAGAATTCCTTTAGCCAAGAAAGAAGAAGTTAAAACGTTACTTGAAAACATGCAAAATCAAGGCATCATAGAACCATCCCAGAGCCCATGGTCATCTCCAGTAGTCCTAGTTAAGAAGAGAGGTGGTTCCAACAGATTTTGTGTTGATTTCCGAAGACTAAATGACGTCACGAAGGACAGTTTTCAACTACCAAGAATTGATGATACCCTAGACACACTGACGGGGTCAAAATGGTTTTCCACATTAGACTTAAAAAGTGGCTATTGGCAAGTAGAACTTCATCCGGAAGACAAGGAAAAATCCGCTTTCTCGACCTGGACCGGACTGTGTGTGCAATTTAATGTTATGCCCTTTGGACTATGCAATGCCCCTGATACATTTAAACATTTGATAGAGTTAACACTACGGGGACTAACTTGAAAAACAAGCTTAGTATACCTGGATGACATAATAATTCTTGGAAAAAGATTTGATGACCACCTAAAAAATGTTGAAGAGGTTTTTCAAAAGCTTAGATCCGCCCAGCTGAAGTTTACATGTCCTGAGGTACTGAAAAACAAAACATACTAAGCAAGGAAAAGTCACCACCCTTCCAGATTACCAGTTAGCAGCGAGTTTTTCAAGAAAATACTATATTCAACAGAATTAATATTTGAATGAGTAGGAGTATCGTGCAATATAAATAATGTAAAGGTAGCTCTTTTACCTATTTATCACTCTGCCAAACAGTTTAAATAGATTTATAGATGCTTTAAACTCAGCCTTATGTCACACTACATCACATTATCATATTATTTTATTATGCAGTGACTTTAACGTTAACAATTTAAAAGATTAACGAGAATTTTTTTAATGACTTGCTGGAAAGTTTTAATTTAAAACCAATACTTCCTCTAGAACCAACTAGAGAAGCTTTAAACCAAGAACCATCTGCCCTTGATTACGTTATTACAGGATAAGACAATATTAAAATATTTCACAATCTTGTGTGACACGATTCGCCTTTGAATATATAGGGGTGTTTTTGGGTCCTAAAGTTTACAAATGAATAAAGTGTATACCAATAAGGAGCCTAAAAAGAGCCTAAAAATATGGCATAATTAAAAAAAAAAAAACTTTTTATTTACCAAGATCTCGGTGCAGTTCTGCTAGCTTAAGCTTAAGCTAGCAGAACCACGGATTTTTCTAAAAAACGAGGAGCAAAAAAAAGTAAAAATAGGGTTAGCTTAGGAAGTATTATACAAAGTGTTACTTTTTTCTTTTTGTAAAACAATATAATATTTTTATGGACAGACTTTAATAATAAGATGATTTAAAGATACTAACTGTAGCAAAAACTATAAAATACTAACCAGAACCACGGATTTTTCCAGGAAAACGAAGGGCAAAAAATTTTAAAATAGAGTAATAAAATAAGGACCTAATAGAATCCAAAATTAAGGTGTGGTTTTGCTAGCTTAAGTAGTATCTTTGATACAGCAAGGAATTATTAGTTGCTCAACACGCCTGCTACACAGTATATTACAATATAATAGAAAAAAAAGAAAATGTATAGAAAAAAATAAATGGAAAATTTGGTTTTCAAGTTTAATGATGTATATCTTGCAATTGAAAACGTAGAAAACAAAAAATTCTTTCAGATTAGTAATCAGCACCTATTGGAAGGGGTATCAATAAAAAATGTCTAAGCGAAGTAAATTGTAACCAGAATAGTTTAAGCGACAAAACTGAGGCGGATAAAAAGACCTTACAGGCGTCAAAGAATTCACCCCAAATGGAAATACTGCCCACTCAAGTCCAAAGTTTTGGTAAGCGACAATCTAAGATAGTTGTTTTAACTGATGAAGTCGGTAAACATTTATATACACCACTTAAAATGCCTTTGGAGACAGCGTTAACCTTCAAATTATCAGTAAGACATTTGCAACTATTGGCCAGATTGATTTAACTGTGGATTGTTATGTGAGGGATCTTACAGTTTCAGACTA
The DNA here is from genome assembly GCA_014170235.1 of Listronotus bonariensis. Taxonomy (NCBI): domain Eukaryota; kingdom Metazoa; phylum Arthropoda; class Insecta; order Coleoptera; family Curculionidae; genus Listronotus; species Listronotus bonariensis. The sequence continues at coordinate 81,227 of JACEGR010004602.1, forward strand.
TGTGGTTATCTTTGCTGGCATAAATCGTTTCAAAGTTGCCATAAATGACATTACTCTGCTGGCAAATAAATGTTTTTACACAAATTTAGTTGTTTGCACATTGCCTGTAAACGGTTGTGTTGAATCAAGTTATAAAACTAGATTTCTAAATCAAAAACTTTCTTCTATTACTTTAAATTTAAAAATGTTTTCTGTGAACATAGACTTTCTAAATTTTGATAACAAATTCTCTTATAGAGATTTTGTCAAAGGAGGGTATTTTCTGAACAGGACAGGGCTTTATAAAGTGTCAAATTTTATTAAAATATTTTTGCATACCTATGATTCTAGAAAACAAATAACACATCTAAGACAGATTGAACTTGAACCTATGGTTCCTACTGCTACATCAGTTGCCATTATTATGGCTAATTATAACGATATTAATATCAATAATACTAACAATTCAACTTAAAAAAATGGTTACTGTTTCCTCAGAATCACAGGGTAACATTTTGTAACGATTTTTTAGTTCCGAGTTCGAGCCAATTAATCAAGAAATAATTAGAGTGAGTTTTAGAAAAAGAATTAATTTTCCTGCTGAAACTCCAATTTCATTATTGTTAATAAATATTCAGTCATTTCGAAATAAGATTGATGAGTTTGTAGTATTTTTGGAAAATCAGGATAGGCCTAATTTTATATTTATAACGGAACATTGGCTAAAATGTAATGAGCCATGTGTAATTCCAAATTATTTTATAGTTTCAAAATTTTGTATATATAATAATGCTGGTTATGGTGGTACAATGATTTTAGTGAATAAAACTTTTTGTGAAACATTACCTGTTGAGAGTATATCAAAATATAACAACTTGCCTATCGAAAGTGAATTTGAATTTAGCATTGTTTACAATAAAAAATTTAATATTTATTTAATTTGTGTTTATAGGCCACCAAATGGCAGCGTAAGATTGTTTCTAGAAAATCTGGAAATACTACTAGGAAATTTTTCAGTAAGCACCAAAATAGTAATTGCTGGAGATCTTGATATTAATTTTTTAGGAAATGATTGAAATACTCTAGAATCAAAAATCTTCTTAATTCATTTAATTTTAAAATGGTTGTTGACGAGCCTACCCATATTTCTAGATATAGTGCATCAGTAATGGATTATATATGTGTAAATTTTGAATGTGATAAATCTGATTGTTCTGTAGTCACTGCGCCCTTATCTGATCAAGACGCAGTACATCTACGGTTCCCAGTAACTTTTAAGACAAAAAGGAAGAGTAAAAAAACCCTTGGTAGAATATTTAACAGTAAAAATTTTAAAGAATCTATTGAGTAGTCCGTTACTTTGTGACAATACATTTTTACGTAGAATGTAATAAAAACACAAATTTTACTTTGTTATTTTGTCACATATTTTATATTGCTTTTGCGTTACTGCAGTTTCGACATACTATGTCATTTCAAACGACTTTTTAAAAGTGAATGAATTACAAAGTGCATAAATTTATACTTATACCGTAAATTTAACATCTGGTTTAACTTGTAACAATAAAGATAGGACCTAACAATTGTAAAGGTTAAACCAGATGTTAAATTTACGGTATAAGGTATAAATTTATGCACTTTTTGTAATTCATTCACTTTTAAAAAGTCGTTTGAAAATGACATAGTATGTCGAAACTGCAGTAACGCAAAAAGCAATATAAAATATGTGACAAAATAACAAAGTAAAATTTGTGTTTTTATTACATTCTACGTAAAAATTTTAATTGCTTTAAGGAAAAAACTCGCAGAACAAATTGGGAAACTGTGCTGACTAGCCCAGATCCGGTGAATGCATTTCACTCCCTACTTATTAGTATTTTTGATAATAGTTTTTCGATAAAAAAAAATTAAATATAAAGTGAATAATATTGGATTACAAAGGGATTTAAAATTTCTCGAAAGAATTAGAAGTCACTTCATGCCTAAAGAAAATTTACTGACAATGCTGATTTTCACAGATATTTTAACAAGTATGCATACAGACCGACCGTCGGACTGTGAGGACATATTAAACGTCGTGCATTTTTATCTTAGCGTTTTTATCGATTTACGGTGCTTTTTAATAGTTTTTTTGTGGTCAAACTCAATAATAAGTTCGGTATGAGCTGTGAAAGTGACGGTGACAAAATTAGTGCAAAAAAATCGATTATTTAGGCATCATTCAACCGGATCAATATCGACTCATGAAATTAAGGAATTTATTGACTCTCATGTCAACACACACAAGTATAAATAAACTCACACAAAAACAAGGGAATTCCACCCAAGATAGCAATGTAAACAAAAATATAGATGACTGGAGATGTAGTGATGAAGACGATATACAGGGCTTGTCAAAAACATTAGACGCAGATAAGGACGACGATATTTCTAAACCCAGGCATTCTGTGCAAAGGACACCGCCATTAACTCGAACTGGTAGTCAAAATGAAATACATAATGATGTACAGGGGGATCTCATAAACTTCCCAGAAATCTTTGAAAGTACAAAAGAAGACACAGGAAAGGAACATAATGATAATATTATGAATATGGACAGGGAAACATATGGTAAACGGGTAAGGGATAGTCCAGAACCAGAAAGGGAAATAAAAACGAAAACTACCTTAGAAACAAACAAGGTTGTAGAAACGGATAGCACATGGATAAAGGAAATTAATCCTGATGAAGGGGTCGAAGCCACAAACCATGAAATAGAAGAAACAAAAAACCTTGATAAAATCTTGGAAGCATTGGATAACATAGAGGCAGCAACAAACAAAGAAACTAACAACAGTTTACTATTTACTAGGGCAGAACAAGGCATAGTCAGAAAATCAATTTTGGTACTGCATAGAATACTCACTAAAATGGTTCATCACATAGGAATGCTAGAGAAACAAAATGCTTTATGCAAGGTAAAAGAGCTACAACCATACCCAAAGCATACTTATGCTACAATTGCTTCGATTTCCAAAGAAAATCAAAGAAGTCCCCAACGCCCGACAAGAAGTGAACAAAAAATATCCTGGACGACTCCACCTTCAAACAATAGAATTGAAACAGTGCTGATACTGCCTCAAAGTCCAGATATTGATAAAACTATCAGGATAATAAAAGACAACATAAAAAGTAAAGATACTGAGGGCGTTTTTAAAAACATTAGACAAACAAAAAACGGATCCGTTATAATTGAAAGTCACAGCAAATCTCAGCAAGAAAAACTACGTAAAGCTATGGAAAATCGAACAGACCTAACTATAAAGGAACTACAGAAAAAAGATCCAATGGTCATGAAAACAGGAGTTGAAAAAGGATACACTGATGATGAATTTGTATCAGAGCTAATTCGTCAAAACCCTGAAATAAAAAACGCAGAAATTGAAGCAGAAACGAAGATAGAAGTGGTAGCAAAAAAACATGTAGAAACGCTGCTAAAGAAAACTGGATCTTAAAGTCAACGCCCAAGATTGCTAAATGGCTTTTAAAAAAGAGAAAATAAACTTTGATCTTATGTCCACATATGTACAGGAGTTTCTATCACTGACAATGTGTTACAAATGTTGTGGTTTTGGGCATGTTGCCAAGTACTGCAATAAAGAAGAGTGTTGTTTTAAATGTGGAGAAAAACATAGAGCTGAAAACTGCTTAGCATCAAAACTAAAATGTCCAAATTGCACCCTTATGGGCTACACTGAAAAATGTCACTCAGCCAGAGATCGTAAATGTCCAACTTATTTACTAAAATTGGAAAGGACCAGTAACGTAAACTACGACATTAAAGGAGATTTTTTAGGCCAAACAGAGAGAGTTTAAATAAAACCACCGCTGCTAACGCTATAACTTTGATACACCAAAATTTACAATCAACTGGCAACAGTGTTCCTCGAATTGAAGA